>JBAPLH010001502.1:0-22645 GCA_037897445.1 Ceriops zippeliana | reverse complement strand
TTTCAGCTCACTTGTTTTGATTAATATACAAGGTAGGATGGCCACAATTGTGAATTTCATGATCAATGTGTAAAAAGGGGTGTTTGGAACCAAAAGGGAAGCATTGCTTATCAGAAATAATAGGAGGGATACTTTATTTTGGAATTCAACCAATTAATATCCAGAAGAAATGCTAATCAAGATCAAGGAAATCATTGTTTGTTGGAATTGAATGAATTCAGTTTCTAGATGGTTCATGGACATTGTTTTTACAATGAATATTGTTGTTAAAAAGGACAGAAAACATAATTTCATGGTCCTTGCATGAAAAAGTCCTTATAACAAAAAGAGGAGCCTGTTTAGCATGAGGAGACTTCAAAGTCTCATTGATTAGGAATGAAAGCACTTAATATTAGTACGAAATGCAAATCAAGAAGAATGAGTACATTTGTTGATGGAAGTAACTACATTTAGAGTTTTAATGGTGTTTCGGCTTACTTGTTTTGATTAATATACAAGGTAGGATAGCGACAATTGTGAATTTCATGATCAATGTATATAAAAGGGCGTTTGGAACCAAAAGGGAAGCATTGCTTAGCAGAAATAATAGGAGGGATACTTTATTTTGGAATTCAACCAATTAATATCAAGAAGAAATGCTAATCAAGATCAAGGAAACCATTATTTGTTGGAATTGAATGAATTAAGTTTTTAGATGGTTCATGGACGTTGTGTTTACAACGAATATTGTTGTTAAAAAGGACACAAAACATAATTTCATGGTCCTTGCATTAAAAAAGTCCTTATAACAAAAATTGGAGCCTGATTAGCATGAGGAGACTACAAAGTCTCATTGATTAGGAATGAAACCACTTAATATTAGCACGAAATGCAAATGAAGAAGTATGAGTACATTTGTTGATGGAAGTAACTACATTTAGGGTTTTAATGGTGATTCGGCTTACTTGTTTTGATTAATATACAAGGTAGGATAGCCACAATTGGTAATTTCATGATCAATGTATAAAAAAGGGTGTTTGGAACCAAAAGGGAAGCATTGCTTAACAGAAATAATAGGAGGGATACTTTATTTTGGAATTCAACCAATTAATATCAATAAGAAATGCTAATCAAGATCAAGGAAACCATTGTTTGTTGGAATTGAATGAATTCAGTTTCTTGATGGTTCATGAACATTGTTTTTACAATGAATATTGTTCTTGAAAACAACACAACACATAATTTCATGGTCCTTGCATGAAAAAAGTCCTTATAAGAAAAAGAGGAGCCTGATTAGCATGAGAAGACTACAAAGTCTCATTGATTAGGAATGAAACCACTTAATATTAGCACGAAATGCAAATCAAGAAGAATGAGTACATTTGTTGATGGAAGTAACTACATTTAGAGTTTTAATGGTGTTTCGGCTTACTTGTTTTGATTAATACACAAGGTAGGATAGCCACAATTGTTAATTTCGTGATCAATGTATAAAAAAGGGTGTTTGGAACCAAAAGGGAAGCATTGCTTATCAGAAATAATAGGAGGGCTAATTTATTTTGGAATTCAACCAATTAATATCAATAAGAAATGCTAATCAAGATCAAGGAAACCATTGTTTGTTGGAATTGAATGAATTCAGTTTCTAGATGGTTCATGGACATTGTTTTCACAATGAATATTGTTCTTGAAAACAACACAAAACATAATTTCGTGGTCCTTGCATGAAAAAAGTCCTTACAACAAAAGGAGGAGCGTGATTAGCATGAGGAGACTACAAAGTCTCATTGATTAGGAATGAAACCACTTAATATTAGCACGAAATGCAAATCAAGAAGAATGAGCACATTTGTTGATGGAGGTTACTACATTTAGAGTTTTAATGGTGTTTCGGTTAACTTGTTTTGATTAATATACAAGGTAGGATAGCCAAAATTGTGAATTTCATGATCAATGTATAAAAAAGGGTGTTGGGAACCAAAATGGAAGCATTGTTTATCAGAAATAATAGGCGGGATACTTTATTTTGGAATTTAACCAATTAATATCAATAAGAAATGCTAATCAAGATCAAGGAAACCATTGTTTGTTGGAATTGAATGAATTCTGTTTCTAGATGGTTCATGCACATTGTTTTTACAATGAATATTGTTGTTGAAAGCAACACAAAAGATAATTTCGTGGTCCTTGCATGAAAAAAGTCCTTATAACAAAAAGTCAATGTATAACCAAGTTTGTTTGGAAGGAAGATGGATGCATTGTTTTCCAGAAATGAAAGGGGGGACACAATATTTTTGAATTCAACCAATTAATATCAATAAGAAATGCTAATCAAGATAAAGGACACCATTGTATCTTGGAATTGAATGAATTCACCGTCTAGATGGTTCATCGACATTGTTTTTACAATGAATATTGTTGCTAAAAAGGACACAAAACATAATTTCATGGTCCTTGCATGAAAAAATTCCTTATAACAAAAAGATGAGCCTGATTAGCCAGAGGAGGCTTCAAAGTCTCATTGATCAGGAATGAAAGCACTTAATGTTAGTACGAAATGCAAATCAAGAAGAATGAGTACATTTGTTGATGGAAGTAACTACATTTAGAGTTTTAATGGTGTTTCGTCTTACTTGTTTTGATTAATATGCAAGGTAAGATAATCACAATTGTGAATTTCATGATCAATGTATAAAAAAGGGTGTTTGGAACCAAAAGGGAAGCATTGCTTATCAGAAATAATAGGAGGGATACTTTATTTTGCAATTCAACCAATTAATATCAATAAGAAATGCTAATCAAGATCAAGGAAACCATTGTTTGTTGGAATTGAATGAATTCAGTTTCTAGATGGTTCATGGACATTGTTTTTACAATGAATATTGTTCTTGAAAACAACACAAAACATAATTTCGTGGTCCTTGCATGAAAAAAGTCCTTATAACAAAAAGAGGAGCCTGATTAGCATGAGGAGACTACAAAGTCTCATTGATTAGGAATGAAACCACTTAATATTAGTGTTAAATGCAAACCAAGAAGAATGAGTACATTTGTTGATGGAAGAAACTACATTTAGAGTTTTAATGGTGTTTCGACTTACTTGTTTTGATTAATATACAAGGTAGGATAGCCACAATTGTGAATTTCATGATCAATGTATATAAAAGGGTGTTTGGAACCAAAAGGGAAGCATTGCTTATCAGAAATAATAGGAGGGATACTTTATTTTGGAATTCAACCAATTAATATCAATAAAAAATGCTAATCAAGATCAAGGAAACCATTGTTTGTTGGAATTGAATGAATTCAGTTTCTAGATGGTTCATGGACATTGTTTTTACAATGAATATTGTTGTTGAAAACAACACAAAACATAATTTCATGGCCCTTGCATGAAAAAAGTCCTTATAACAAAAAGAGGAGCCTGATTAGCATAAGGAGACTACAAAGTCTCATTAATTAGGAATGAAACCACTTAATTTTAGCACGAAATGCAAATCAAGAAGAATGAGTACATTTGTTGATGGAATTAACTACATTTAGAGTTTTAATGGTGTTTCGACTTACTTGTTTTGATTAATATACAAGGTAGGATAGCCACAATTGTTAATTTCATGATCAATGTATAACAAAGTTTGTTTGGAAGGAAAATGGATGCATTGTTTACCATAAATGAAAGGAGGGACACAATATTTTTGAATTCAACCAATTAATATCAATAAGAAATGCTAATCAAGATAAAGGACACCATTGTATGTTGGAATTGAATGAATTCACCGTCTAGATGGTTCATGGACATTGTTTTTACAATGAATATTGTGGTTGAAAACAACACAAAACATAATTTCATGGTCCTTGCATGAAAAAAGTCCTTATAACAAAATGAGCAGCCTGATTAGCATGAGGAGACTACAAAGTCTCATTGATTAGGAATGAAACCACTTAATATTAGTACGAAATGTAAATCAAGAAGAATGAGTACATTTGTTGATGGAAGTAACTACATTTAGAGTTTTAATGGTGTTTCGGCTTACTTGTTTCGATTTGTATACAAGGTAGGATAGCCACAATTGTGAATTTCATGATCAATGTATAAAAAAGGGTGTTTGGAACCAAAAGGGAAGCATTGCTTATCAGAAATAATAGGAGGGATACTTTATTTTGGAATTCAACCAATTAACATCAATAAGAAATGCTAATCAAGATCAAGGAAACCATTGTTTGTTGGAATTGAATGAATTCAGTTTCTAGATGGTTCATGGACATTGTTTTTACAATGAATATTGTTGTTGAAAACAACACAAAACATAATTTCATGGCCCTTGCATGAAAAAAGTCCTTATAACAAAAAGAGGAGCCTGATTAGCATGACGAGACTACAAAGTCTCATTGATTAGGAATGAAACCCCTTAATTTTAGCACGAAATGCAGATCAAGAAGAATGAGTACATTTGTTGATGAAAGTAACTACATTTAGAGTTTTAATGGTGTTTCGACTTACTTGTTTTGATTAATATACAAGGTAGGATAGCCACAATTGTTAATTTCATGATCAATGTATAACAAAGTTTGTTTGGAAGGAAAATGGATGCATTGTTTACCAGAAATGAAAGGAGGGACACAATATTTTTGAATTCAACCAATTAATATCAATAAGAAATGCTAATCAAGATAAAGGACACCATTGTATGTTGGAATTGAATGAATTCACCGTCTAGATGGTTCATGGACATTGTTTTTACAATGAATGTTGTGGTTGAAAACATCACAAAACATAATTTCATGGTCCTTGCATGAAAAAAGTCCTTATAACAATAAGAGCTGCCTGATTAGCATGAGGGGACTACAAGGTCTCATTGATTAGGAATGAAACCACTTGATATTAGTACGAAATGTAAATCAAGAAGAATGAGTACATTTGTTGATGGAAGTAACTACATTTAGAGTTTTAATGGTGTTTCGGCTCACTTGTTTCGATTAATATACAAGGTAGGATAGCCACAATTGTGAATTTAATGATCAATGTATAAAAAAGGGTGTTTGGAACCAAAAGGGAAGCATTGCTTGTCTGAAATAATAGGAGGGATACTTTATTTTGGAATTCAACCAATTAATATCAATAAGAAATGCTAATCAAGATCAAGGAAACCATTGTTTGTTGGAATTGAATGAATTCAGTTACTAGATGGTTCATGGACATTGTTTTTACAATGAATATTGTTGTTGAAAACAACACAAAACATAATTTCATGGCCCTTGCATGAAAAAAGTCCTTATAACAAAAAGAGGAGCCTGATTAGCATGAGGAGACTACAAAGTCTCATTGATTAGGAATGAAACCACTTAATTTTAGCACGAAATGCAAACCAAGAAGAATGAGTACATTTGTTGATGGAAGTAACTACATTGAGAGTTTTAATGGTGTTTTGACTTACTTGTTTTGATTAATATACAAGGTAGGATAGCCACAATTGTTAATTTCATGATCAATGTATAACAAAGTTTGTTTGGAAGGAAAATGGATGCATTGTTTACCAGAAATGAAAGGAGGGACACAATATTTTTGAATTCAACCAATTAATATCAATAAGAAATGCTAATCAAGATAAAGGACACCATTGTATGTTGGAATTGAATGAATTCACCGTCTAGATGGTTCATGGACATTGTTTTTACAATGAATATTGTGGTTGAAAACAACACAAAACATAATTTCATGGTCCTTGCATGAAAAAAGTCCTTATAACAAAAAGAGCAGCCTGATTAGCATGAGGAGACTACAAAGTCTCATTGATTTGGAATGAAACCACTTAATATTAGTACGAAATGTAAATCAAGAAGAATTAGTACATTTGTTGATGGAAGTAACTACATTTAGAGTTTTAATGGTGTTTCGGCTTACTTTTTTCGATTAATATACAAGGTAGGATAGCCACAATTGTGAATTTCATGATCAATGTATAAAAAAGGGTGTTTGGAACCAAAAGGGAAGCATTGCTTATCAGAAATAATAGGAGGGATACTTTATTTTGGAATTCAATCAATTAATATCAATAAGAAATGCTAATCAAGATCACGGAAACCATTCTTTGTTGGAATTGAATGAATTCAGTTTCTAGATGGTTCATGGACATTGTTTTTACAATGAATATTGTTCTTGAAAACAACACAAAACATAATTTCCTGGTCCTTGCATGATAAAAGTCCTTATAACAAAACGAGCAACCTGATTAGCATGACGAGACTACAAAGTCTCATTGATTAGGAATGAAACCACTTAATATTAGCACGAAATGCAAATCAAGAAGAGTGAGTACATTTGTTGATGGAAGTTACTACATTTATAGTTTTAATGGTGTTTCGGCTTACTTGTTTTGATTAATATACAAGGTAGGATAGCCACAATTGTGAATTTCATGATCAATGTATATAAAAGGGTGTTTTGAACCAAAAGGGAAGCATTGCTTCTCAGAAATAATAGGGGGGATACTTTATTTTGGAATTCAACCAATTAATATCAATAAGAAATGCTAATCAAGATCAAGGAAACCATTGTTTGTTGGAATTGAATGAATTCAGTTTCTAGATGGTTCATGGACATTGTTTTTACAATGAATATTGTTGTGGAAAAGGACACAAAACATAATTTCATGGTCCTTGCATGAAAAAAGTCCGTATAACAAAAGGAGGAGCCTGATTAGCATGAGGAGACTACAAAGTTTCATTGATTAGGAATGAAACCACTTAATATTAGTGTGAAATGCAATCCAAGATGAATGAGTAGATTTGTTGATGGAAGTAACTACATTTAGAGTTTTAATGGTGTTTCGGCTTACATGTTTTGATTAATATACAAGGTAGGATAGCAACAATTGTTAATTTCATGATCAATGTATAACAAAGTTTGTTTGGAAGGAAAATGGATGAATTGTTTACCAGAAATGAAAGGACGGACACAATATTTTTGAATTCAACCAATTAATATCAATAATAAATGCTAATCAAGATAAAGGATGCCATTGTATGTTGGAATTGAATGAATTCACCGTCTAGATGGTTCAATGGCATTGTTTTTACAATGAATATTTTTCTTGAAAACAACACAAAACATAATTTCCTGGTCGTCGCATGAAAAAAGTCCTTATAACAAAAAGAGCAGCCTGATTAGCATAAGGAGACTACAAAGTCTCATTGATTAGGAATGAAACCACTTAATATTAGCACGAAATGCAAATCAAGAAGAGTGAGTGCATTTGTTGATGGAAGTTACTACATTTAGAGTTTTAATGCTGTTTTCGCTTACTTGTTTCGATTAATATACAAGGTAGGATAGCCACAATTGTGAATTTCATGATCAATGTATAAAAAAGAGTGTTTGGAACCAAAAGGGAAGCATTGCTTATCAGAAATAATAGGAGGGATACTTTATTTTGGAATTCAACCAATTAATATCAATAAGAAATGCTAATCAAGATCAAGGAAACCATTGTTTGTTGGAATTGAATGAATTCAGTTTCTAGATGGTTCATGGACATTGTTTTTACAATGAATATTGTTGTTGAAAACAACACAAAACATAATTTCATGGCCCTTGCATGAAAAAAGTCTTTATAACAAAAAGAGGAGCCTGATTAGCATGAGGAGACTACAAAGTCTCATTGATTAGGAATGAAACCACTTAATATTATAGTGAAACGCAAACCAAGAAGAATGAGTACATTTGTTGAAGGAAGTAACAACATTTAGAGTTTTAATGGTGTTTCGGCTTACTTGATTTGATTAATATACTTGGTAGGATAGCCACAATTGTTAATTTCATGATGAATATATAACAAAGTTTGTTTGGAAGGAAAATGGATGCATTGTTTTCCAGAAATGAAAGGAGGGACACAATATTTTTTAATTCAACCAATTAATATCAATAAGAAATGCTAATCAAGATAAAGGACACCATTGTATCTTGGAATTGAATGAATTCACCGTCTAGATGGTTCATTGACATTGTTTTTACAATGAATATTGTTCTAAAAAGGACACAAAACATAATTTCTTGGTCCTTGCATGAAAAAAGTCCTTATAACAAAAAGATGAGCCTGATTAGCATGAGGAGACTTCAAAGTCTCATTGATCAGGAATTAAAGCACTTAATGTTAGTACGAAATGCAAATCAAGAAGAATGAGTACATTTGTTGATGGATGTAAATACAGTTAGAGTTTTAATGGTGTTTCGGCTTACTTGTTTTGATTAATATACAAGGTAGGATAGCCACAATTGTTAATTTCATGATCAACGTATAACAAAAGGTTGTTCGGAAACCAAAAAATGGATGCATTGTTTACCAGAAATGAAAGGAGGGACACAATATTTTTGAATTCAACCAATTAATATCAATAAGAAATGCTAATCAAGATAAAAGACACCATTGTATGTTGGAATTGAATGAATTCACCGTCTAAATGGTTCATGGACATTGTTTTTACAATGAATATTGTGGTTGAAAACAACACAAAACATAATTTCATGGTCCCTGCATGTAAAAAGTCCTTATAACAAAAAGAGCAGCCTGATTAGCATGAGGAGACTACAAAGTCTCATTGATTAGGAATGAAACCACTTAATATTAGTAACGAAATGTAAATCAAGAAGAATGTGTACATTTGTTGATGGAAGTAACTACATTTAGAGTTTTAAAATGGTGTTTTCGGCTTACTTTTTTTGATTAATATACAAGGTAGGATAGCCACAATTGTGAATTTCATGATCAATGTATAAAAAAGGGTGTTTGGAACCAAAAGGGAAGCATTGCTTATCAGAAATAATAGGAGGGATACTTTATTTTGGAATTCAATCAATTAATATCAATAAGAAATGCTAATCAAGATCACGGAAACCATTCTTTGTTGGAATTGAATGAATTCAGTTTCTAGATGGTTCATGGACATTGTTTTTACAATGAATATTGTTGTTGAAAACAACACAAAACATAATTTCATGGTCCTTGCATGAAAAAAGTCTTTATAACAAAAAGAGGAGCCTGATTAGCATGAGGAGACTACAAAGTCTCATTGATTAGGAATGAAACCACTTAATATTATAGTGAAACGCAAACCAAGAAGAATGAGTACATTTGTTGATGGAAGTAACAACATTTAGAGTTTTAATGGTGTTTCGGCTTACTTGATTTGATTAATATACTTGGTAGGATAGCCACAATTGTTAATTTCATGATGAATATATAACAAAGTTTGTTTGGAAGGAAGATGGATGCATTGTTTTCCAGAAACGAAAGGAGGGACACAATATTTTTTAATTCAACCAATTAATATCAATAATAAATGGTAATCAAGATAAAGGACACCATTGTATCTTGGAATTGAATGAATTCACCATCTAGATGGTTCATTGACATTGTTTTTACAATGAATATTGTTCTAAAAAGGACACAAAACATAATTTCTTGGTCCTTGCATGAAAAAAGTCCATATAACAAAAAGATGAGCCTGATTAGCATGAGGAGACTTCAAAGTCACATTGATCAGGAATTAAAGCACTTAATGTTAGTACGAAATGCAAATCAAGAAGAATGAGTACATTTGTTGATCGAAGTTACTACATTTAGAGTTTTAATGGTGTTTTGGCTTACTTGTTTTGATTAATATACAAGGTAGGATAGCCACAATTGTTAATTTCATGATCAATGTATAACAATGTTTGTTCGGAAGGAAAATGGATGCATTGTTTACCAGAAATGAAAGGAGGGACACAATATTTTTGAATTCAACCAATTAATATCAATAAGAAATGCTAATCAAGATAAAGGACACCATTGTATGTTGGAATTGAATGAATTCACCGTCTGGATGGTTCATGGACATTGTTTTTACAATGAATATTGTTGTTGAAAACAACACAAAACATAATTTCATGGTCCCTGCATGTAAAAAGTCCTTATAACAAAAAGAGCAGCCTCACTAGCATGAGGAGACTACAAAGTCTCATTAATTAGGAATGAAACCACTTAATATTAGTACGAAATGTAAATCAAGAAGAATTAGTACATTTGTTGATGGAAGTAACTACATTTAGAGTTTTAATGGTGTTTCGGCTTACTTTTTCGATTAATATGCAAGGTAGGATAGCCACAATTGTGAATTTCATGATCAATGTATAAAAAAGGGTGTTTAGAACCAAAAGGGAAGCATTGCTTATCAGAAATAATAGGAGGGATACTTTATTTTGGAATTCAATCAATTAATATCAATAAGAAATGCTAATCAAGATCACGGAAACCATTGTTTGTTGGAATTGAATGAATTCAGTTTCTAGATCGTTCATGGACATTGTTTTTACAATGAATATTGTTCTTGAAAACAACACAAAACATAATTTCCTGGTCCTTGCATGAAAAAAGTCCTTATAACAAAACGAGCAGCCTGATTAGCATGAGGAGACTACAAAGTCTCATTGATTAGGAATGAAACCACTTAATATTAGTGTGAAATGCAAATCAAGAAGAGTGAGTACATTTGTTGATGGAAGTTACTACATTTATAGTTTTAATGGTGTTTCGGCTTACTTTTTTTGATTAATATACAAGGTAGGATAGCCACAATTGTGAATTTCATGATCAATGTATAAAAAAGGGTGTTTGGAACCGAAAGGGAAGCATTGCTTTTCAGAAATAATAGGAGGGATACTTTATTTTGGAATTCAACCAATTAATATCAATAAGAAATGCTAATCAAGATCATGGAAACCATTGTTTGTTGGAATTGAATGAATTCAGTTTCTAGATGGTTCATGGACATTGTTTTTACAATGAATATTGTTGTGGAAAAGGACACAAAACATAATTTCATGGTCCTTGCATGAAAAAAGTCCTTATAACAAAAGGAGGAGCCTGATTAGCATGAGGAGACTACAAAGTTTCATTGATTAGGAATGAAACCACTTAATATTAGTGTGAAATGCAAACCAAGAATAATGAGTACATTTGTTGATGGAAGTAACTACATTTAGAGTTTTAATGGTGTTTCGGCTTACATGTTTTGATTAATATACAAGGTAGGATAGCCACAATTGTTAATTTCATGATCAATGTATAAAAAGGGGTGTTTGGAACCAAAAGGGAAGCATTGCTTATCAGAAATAATAGGAGGGCTACTTTATTTTGGAATTCAACCAATTAATATCAATAAGAAATGCTAATGAAGATCAAGGAAACCATTGTTTGTTGGAATTGAATGAATTCAGTTTCTAGATGGTTCATGGACATTGTTTTTACAATGAATATTGTTGTGGAAAAGGACACAAAACATAATTTCATGGTCCTTGCATGAAAAAAGTCCTTATAACAAAAGGAGGAGCCTGATTAGCATGAGGAGACTACACAGTTTCATTGATTAGGAATGAAACCACTTAATATTAGTGTGAAATGCAATCCAAGAAGAATGAGTAGATTTGTTGATGGAAGTAACTACATTTAGAGTTTTAATGGTGTTTCGGCTTACTTGTTTTGATTAATATACAAGGTAGGATAGCAACAATTGTTAATTTCATGATCAATGTATAAAAAAAGTTTGTTTGGAAGGAAAAATGGAAGAATTTGTTTACCAGTAAATAAAGGGAGGGGACACAATATTTTTGAATTCAACCAATTAATATCAATAATAAATGCTAATCAAGATAAAGGACGCCATTGTATGTTGGAATTGAATGAATTCACCATCTAGATGGTTCATGGGCATTGTTTTTACAATGAATATTGTTCTTGAAAACAACACAAAACATAATTTCCTGGTCGTCGCATGAAAAAAGTCCTTATAACAAAAAGAGCAGCCTGATTAGCACGAAGAGACTACAAAGTCTCATTGATTAGGAATGAAACCACTTAATATTAGCACGAAATGCAAATCAAGAAGAGTGAGTACATTTGTTGATGGAAGTTACTACATTTAGAGTTTTAATGGTGTTTTGGCTTACTTGTTTCGATTAATATACAAGGTAGGATAGCCACAATTGTGAATTTCATGATCAATGTATAAAAAAGGGTGTTTGGAACCAAAAGGGAAGCATTGATTATAAGAAATAATAGGAGGGATACTTTATTTTGAAATTCAACCAATTAATATCAATAAGAAATGCTAATCAAGATCAAGGAAACCATTGTTTGTTGGAATTGAATGAATTCAGTTTCTAGATGGTTCATGGACATTGTTTTTACAATGAATATTGTTGTTGAAAACAACACAAAACATAATTTCATGGCCCTTGCATGAAAAAAGTCCTTATAACAAAAAGATGAGCCTGATTAGCATGAGGAGACTTCAAAGTCTCATTGATCAGGAATGAAAGCACTTAATATTAGCACAAAATGCAAATCAAGAAGAATGAGTACATTTGTTGATGGAAGTAACTACATTTAGAGTTTTAATGGTGTTTCGACTTACTTGTTTTGATTAATATAGAAGGTAAGATACCCACAATTGTGAATTTCATGATCAATGTATATAAAAGGGTGTTTGGAACCAAAAGGGAAGCATTGCTTATCAGAATTAATAGGAGGGATACTTTATTTTGGAATTCAACCAATTAATATCAATAAGAAATGCTAATAAAGATCAAGGAAACCATTGTTTGTTGGAATTGAATGAATTCAGTTCCTAGATGGTTCATGGACATTGTTTTTACAATGAATATTGTTCTTGAAAACAACACAAAACATATTTTCACGGTCCTTGCATGAAAAAAGTCCTTATAACAAAAAGGGGAGCCTGATTAGCATGAGGAGACTTCAAAGTCTCATTGAAGCATTGCTTATCAGAAATAATAGGAGGGATACATTATTTTGGAATTCAACCAATTAATATCAATAAGAAATGCTAATCAAGATAAAGGGCACCATTTTATGTTGGAATTGAGTGAATTCACCGTCTAGATGGTTCATGGACATTGTTTTTACAATGAATATTGTGGTTGAAAACAACACAAAACATAATTTCATGGTCCTTGCATGAAAAAAGTCCTTATAACAAAAAGAGGAGACTGATTAGCATGAGGAGACTACAAAGTCTCATTGATTAGGAATGAAACCAATTAATATTTGCACGAAATGCAAATCAAGAAGAATGAGTACATTTGTTGATGGAAGTAAGTACATTTAGAGTTTTAATGGTGTTTCGGCTTACTTGTTTTGATTAATATACAAGGTAAGATAGCCACAATTGTGAATTTAATGATCAATTTATAAAAAAGGGTGTTTGGAACCAAAAGGGAAGCATTGCATATCAGAAATAATAGGAAGGATACTTTATTTTGGAATTCAACCAATTAATATCAATAAGAAATGCTAATCAAGATCAAGGAAACCATTGTTTGTTGGAATTGAATGAATTCAGTTTCTAGATGGTTCATGGACATTGTTTTAACAATGAATATTGTTGTTGAAAACAACACAAAACATAATTTCATGGTCCCTGCATGAAAAAAGTCCTTATAACAAAAAGAGGAGAGGACCTGATTAGCATGAGGAGAGACTACAAAGTCTCATTGATTAGGAATGAAACCACTTAATATTAGCACGAAATGCAAATCAAGAAGAATGAGTACATTTGTTGATGGAAGTAACTACATTTAGAGTTTTAATGGTGTTTTGGCTTACTTGTTTTGATTAATATACAAGGTAGGATAGCCACAATTGTTAATTTCATTATCAATGTATAAAAAAAAGTGTGTTTGGAACCAAAAGGGAAGCATTGCTTATCGGAAATAATACGGGGGCTACTTTATTTTGGAATTCAACAAATTAATATCAATATGAAATGCTAATCAAGATCAAGGATACCATTGTTTTGTTGGAATTGATTGAATTCAGTTTCTAGATGGTTCTTGGACATTGTTTTTACAATGAATATTGTTGTTGAAAAGGACACAAAACATAATTCCATGGTCCTTGCATGAAAAATGTCCTTATAACAAAAGGACGAGCCTGATTAGCATGAGGAGACAACCAAGTCTCATTGATTAGGAATGAAACCACTTAATATTAGTGTGAAATGCAATCCAAGAAGAATGAGTACATTTGTTGATGGAAGTAACTACATTTATAGTTTTAATGGTTTTTCGGCTTACATCTCTTGATTAATAAACATGGTAGGATAGCCACAATTGTGAATTTCGTGATCAATGTATAAAAAAGGGTGTTTGGAACCAAAAGGGAAGCATTGCTTATCAGAAATAATAGGAGGGATACTTTATTTTGGAATTAAACCAATTAATATCAATAAGAAATCTAATGAAGATCAAGGAAACCATTGTTTGTTGGAATTGAATGAATTCAGTTTCTAGATGGTTCATGGACATTGTTTTCACAATGAATATTGTTGTTGAAAACAACACAAAACATAATTTCATGGTCCTTGCATGAAAAAAGTCCTTATAACAAAAAGATGAGCCTGATTAGCATGAGGAGACTACAAAGTCTCATTGATGAGGAATGAAACCAATTAATATTAGCACGAAATGCAAATCGAGAAGAATGAGTACATTTGTTGATGGAAGTAACTACATTTAGAGTTTTAATGGTGTTTCGGCTTACTTGTTTTGATTAATATACAAGGTAGGATAGCCACAATTGTGAATTTCATGATCAATGTATAAAAAAGGGTGTTTGGAACCGAAAGGGAAGCATTGCTTTTCAGAAATAATAGGAGGGATACTTTATTTTGGAATTCAACCAATTAATATCAATAAAAAATGCTAATCAAGATCAAGGAAACCATTGTTTGTTGTTATTGAATGAATTCAGTTTCTAGATGGTTCATGGACATTGTTTTTACAATGAATATTGTTGTTGAAAACAACACGAAACATAATTTCATTGTCCTTGCATGAAAAAAGTCCTTATAACAAAAAGACGAGCCTGATTAGTATGAGGAGACTACAAAGTCTCATTGATTAGGAATGAAACCACTTAATATTAGTGTGAAATGCAAACCGAGAATAATGTGTACATTTGTTGATGGGAGTAACTACATTTAGAGTTTTAATGGTGTTTCGCCTTACTTGTTTTGATTAATATACAGGGTAGTATAGCCACAATTGTTAATTTCATGATCAATGTATAAAAAAGGGTGTTTGGAACCAAAAGGGAAGCCTTGCTTATCAGAAATAATAGGAGGGATACTTTATTTTGGAATTCAACCAATTAATATCAATAAGAAATGCTAATCAAGATCAAGGACAACATTGTTTTGTTTGAATTGAATGAATTCAATTTCTAGATGGTTCATGGACATTGTTTTAACAATGAATATTGTTGTTGAAAACAACACAAAACATAATTTCATGGTCCCTGCATCAAAAAAGTCCTTATAACAAAAAGAGGAGCCTGATTAGCATGAGGAGACTACAAAGTCTCATTGATCAGGAATGAAACCACTTAATATTAGTAGGAAATGCAAAGCAAGAAGAATGAGTACATTTGTTGATGGAAGTAACTACATTTAGAGTTTTAATGGTCTTTCGGCTTACTTGTTTTGTTTAATATACAAGGTAGGATGGCCACAATTGTTAATTTCATGATCAGTGTATATAAAAGGGTGTTTGGAACCAAAAGGGAAGCATTGCTTATCAGAAATAATAGGAGGGATACTTTATTTTGGAATTCAACCAATTAATATCAATACGAAATGCTAATCAAGAAGAAGGAAACCATTGTTTGTTGGAATTGAATGAATTCAGTTTCTAGATGGTTCATGGACATTGTTTTTACAATGAATATTGTTCTTGAAAATAACACAAAACATAATTTCCTGGTCCTTGCTTCAAAAATGTCCTTATAACAAAAAGAGGAGCCTGATTAGCATGACGAGACTACAAAGTCTCATTGATTAGGAATGAAACCACTTAATATTAGCACGAAATGCAAATCAAGAAGAATGAGTACATTTGTTGATGGAAGTAACTACATTTAGAGTTTTAATGGTGTTTCGGCTTACTTGTTTTGTTTAATATACACGGTAGGATAACCACAATTGTTAATTTCATGATCAATGTATAAAAAAGGGTGTTTGTAACCAAAAGGGAAGCATTGCTTATCAGAAATAATAGGAGGGCTACTTTATTTTGGAATTCAACCAATTAATATCAATAAGAAATGCTAATCAAGATCAAGTACACCATTGTTTTGTTGGAATTCAATGATTTCAGTTTCTAGATGGTTCATGGATATTGTTTTTACAATGAATATTGTTGTTGAAAACAACACAAAACATAATTTCGTGGCCCTTGCATGAAAAAATTCCTTATAACAAAAAGAGGAGCCTGATTAGCATGAGGAGACTACAAAGTCTCATTGATTAGGAATGAAACCACTTAAGATTAGTTTGAAATGCAAACCAAGAATAATGAGTACCTTTGTTGATGGAACTAACTACATTTAGAGTTTTAATGGTGTTTCGGCTTACTTGTTTTGATTAATATACAAGGTAGGATAGCCACAATTGTTAATTTCATGATCAAAGTATAACAAAGATTGTTTGGAAGGAAAATGGATGCATTGTTTACCAGAAATGAAAGGAGGGACACAATATTTTTTAATTCAACCAATTAATATCAATAAGAAATGCTAATCAAGATAAAGGACACCGTTGTATGTTGGAATTGAATGAATTCACCGTCTGGATGGTTCATGGACATTGTTTTTACAAAGAATATTGTCGTTAAAAAGGACCCAAAACATAATTTCGTGGTCCTTGCATGAAAAAAGTCCTTATAACAAAAAGAGGAGCCTGATTAGCATGAGGAGACTACAAAGTCTCATTATTGAGGAATGAAACCACTTAATATTAGTACGAAATGCAAATCAAGAAGAATGTGTACATTTGTTGATGGAAGTAACTACATTTAGAGTTTTAATGGTGTTTCAGCTTACTTATTTTGATTAATATACAAGGTATGATAGCCATAATTGTGAATTTCATGATCAATGTATAAAAAAGGGTGTTTCGAACCAAAAGGGAAGCATTGCTTATCAGAAATAATAGGAGGGATACTTTATTTTGCAATTCAACCAATTAATATCAATAAGAAATGCTAATCAAGATCAAGGAAACCATTGTTTGTTGGAATTGAATGAATTCACTTTCTAGATGATTCATGGACATTGTTTTTACAATGAATATTGTTCTTGAAAACAACACAAAACATAATTTCTAGGTCCTTGCATGAAAAAAGTCCTGATAACAAAAAATGGAGCCTGATTTAGCATGACGAGACTACAAAGTCTCATTGATTAGGAATGAAACCACTTAATATTAGCACGAAATGCCAATCAAAAAGAATGAGTACATTTGTTGATGGAAGTAACTACATTTAGAGTTTTAGTGGTGTTTTGGCTTACTTGTTTTGTTTAATATACAAGGTAGGATAGCCACAATTGTTAATTTCATGATCAATGTATAAAAAAGGGTGTTTTGAACCAAAAGGGAAGCATTGCCTATCAGAAATAATAGGAGGGCTACTTTATTTTGGAATTCAACCAATTAATATCAATAAGAAATGCTAATCAAGATCAAGGACACCATTGTTTTGTTGGAATTGAATGATTTCAGTTTCTAGATGGTTCGTGGACATCGTTTTTACAATGAATATTGTTGTTGAAAACAACACAAAACATAATTTCATGGTCTTTGCATGAAAAAAAAAAAAAGATTGTCCTTATAAACAAAAAGAGGAGCCTGATTAGCATGAGGAGACTACAAAGTCTCATTGATTAGGAATGAAACCACTTAATATTAATGTGAAATGCAAACCAAGAAGAATGAGTACATTTGTTGATGGAAGTAACTACATTTAGAGTTTTAATGGTGTTTCGGCTTACTTGTTTTGATTAATATACTTGGTAGGATAGCCACAATTGTTATTTTCATGATCAATGTATAACAAAGTTTGCTTGGAAGGAAAATGGATGCATTGTTTTCAAGAAATGAAAGGAGGGACACAATATTCTTGAATTCAACCAATTAATATCAATAAGAAATGCTAATCAAGATAAAGGACACCCTTGTATCTTGGAATTGAATGAATTCACCGTCTAGATGGTTCATCGACATTGTTTTTACAATGAATATTGTTCTTGAAAACAACACAAAACATAATTTCCTAGTCCTTGCATGAAAAAAGTGCTTATAACAAAAAGAGGAGCCTGATTAGCATGAGGAGACTACAAAGTCTCATTGATTAGGAATGAAACCACTTAATATTAGTGTGAAATGTAAACCAAGAAGAATGAGTACATTTGTTGATGGAAGTAACTACATTTAGAGGTATAATGGTGTTTCGGCTTACTTGTTTTGATTAATATACTTGGTAGGATAGCCACAATTGTTAATTTCATGATCAATGTATAACAAAGTTTGTTTGGAAGGAAAATGTATCCATTGTTTTCCAGAAATGAAAGGAGGGACACAATATTTTTGAATTCAACCAATTAATATCAATAAGAAATGCTAATCAAGGTAAAGGACACCATTGTATCTTGGAATTGAATGAATTCGCCGTCTAGATGGTTCATCGACATTGTTTTTACAATGAATATTGTTGTTAAAAAGGACACAAAACATAATTTTATGGTCCTTGCATGAAAAAAGTCCTTATAACAAAAAGAGGAGCCTGATTAGCATGAGGAGACTTGAAAGTCTCATTGATCAGGAATGAAAGAACTTAATATTAGTACGAAATGCAAATCAAGAAGAATGAGTACATTTGTTGATGGAAGTAACTACATTTAGAGTTTTAATGGTGTTTCGACTTACTTGTTTTGATTAATATACAAGGAAGGATAGCCACAATTGTGAATTTCATGATTAATGTATAAAAAAGGGTGTTTCGAACCAAAAGGGAAGCATTGCTTATCAGAAATAATTGGAGGGATACTTTATTTTGGAATTCAACCAGTTAATATCAATAAGAAATGCTAATCAAGATCAAGGAAACCATTGTTTGTTGGAATTGAATGAATTCAGTTTCTAGATGGTTCATGTACATTGTTTTTACAAAGAATATTGTTCTTGAAAACAACACAAAACATAATTTCATGGTCCTTGCATGAAAAAAGTCCTTATAACAAAAAGAGGAGCCTGATTAGCATGAGGAGACTACAAAGTCTCATTGATTAGGAAAGAAACCACTTAATATTAGCACGAAATGCAAATCAAGAAGAATGAGTACATTTGTTGATGGAAGTAACTACATTTAGAGTTTTAATGGTGTTTTGGCTTACTTGTTTTGATTAATATACAAGGTAGGATGGCCGCAATTGTTAATTTCATTATCAATGTATAAAAAAGTGTGTTTGGAACCAAAAGGGAAGCATTGCTTATCGGAAATAATACGGGGGCTACTTTATTTTGGAATTCAACAAATTAATATCAATAAGAAATGCTAATCAAGATCAAGGATACCATTGTTTTGTTGGAATTGATTGAATTCAGTTTCTAGATGGTTCTTGGACATTGTTTTTACAATGAATATTGTTGTTGAAAAGGACACAAAACATAATTTCCTGGACCTTGCATGAAAAAAGTCCTTATAACAAAAAGAGGAGCCTGATTAACATGACGAGACTACAAAGTCTCATTGATTAGGAATGAAACCACTTAATATTAGCACGAAATGCAAATCAAGAAGAATGAGTACATTTGTTGATGGAAGTAACTACATTTAGAGTTTTAATGGTGTTTCGGCTTACTTGTTTTGTTTAATATACAAGGTAGGATAGCCACAATTATTAATTTCATGATCAATGTATAAAAAAGGGTGTTTGGAACCAAAAGGGAAGCATTTCCTATCAGAAATAATAGGAGGGCTACTTTATTTTGGAATTCAACCAATTAATATCAATAAGAAATGCTAATCAAGATCAAGGACACCATTATTTTGTTGGAATTGAATGATTCCAGTTTCTAGATGGTTCATGGACTTTGTTTTTACAATGAATATTGTTGTTGAAAAACAACACAAAAAACATAATTTCATGGTCCTTGCATGAAAAAAGTTCCTTATAACAAAAAGAGGAGCCTGATTAGCATGAGGAGGCTACAAAGTCTCATTGATTAGGAATGAAACCACGTAATAATAGTGTGAAAATGCAAATCAAGAAGAATGAGTAGTACATTTGTTGATGGAAGTAACTACATTTAGAGTTTTAATGGTGTTTCGGCTTACTTGTTTTGATTAATATACTTGGTAGGATAGTCCACAATTGTTAATTTCATGATCAATGTATAACAAAAGTTTGTTTGGAACCAAAAGGGATGCATTGTTTATCAGAAATGAAAGGAGGGTCACAATATTTTTGAATTCAACCAATTAATATCAATAAGAAATGCTAATCAAGATAAAGGACACCATTGCATTGTTGGAATTGAATGAATTCAGTTTCTAGATGGTTCATGGACATTGTTTTTACAATGAATATTGTTCTTGAAAACAACACAAAACATAATTTCCTAGTCCTTGCATGAAAAAAGTCCTTATAAACAAAAAAGAGGAGCCTGATTAGCATGAGGAGACTACAAAGTCTCATTGATTACGAATGAAACCACTTATATATTAGTGTGAAATGCAAACCAAGAAGAATGAGTACATTTGTTGATGGAAGTAACTACATTTACAGTTTTAATGGTGTTTTTTGCGTACTTGTTTTTGATTAATATACTTGGTAGGATAGTCACAATTGTTAATTTCATGATCAATGTATAACAAAGTTTGTTTGGAAGGAAAATGGATGCATTGTTTTCCAGAAATGAAAGGAGGGACACAATATTTTGAATTCAACCAATTAATATCAATAAGAAATGCTAATCAAGATAAAGGACACCATTGTATCTTGGAATTGAATGAATTCGCCGTCTAGATGGTTCATCAACATTGTTTTTACAATGCATATTGTTGTTAAAAAGGATACAAAACATAATTTCATGGTCCTTGCATGAAAAAAGTCCTTATAACAAAAAGAGGAGCCTGATTAGCATGAGGAGACTTCAAAGTCTCATTATTGAGGAATGAAACCAATTAATATCAATAAGAAATGCTAATCAAGATCAAGGAAACCATTGTTTGTTGGAATTGAATGAATTCAGTTTCTAGATGGTTCATGGACATTGTTTTAACAATGAAAATTGTTGTTGAAAACAACACAAAACATAATTTCCTGGTCCTTGCATGAAAAAAGTCCTTATAACAAAAAGAGGAGCCTGATTAGCATGACGAGACAACAAAGTCTCGTTGATTAGGAATGAAACCACTTAATATTAGCACGAAATGCAAATCAAGAAGAATGAGTACATTTGTTGATGGGAGTAACTACATTTAGAGTTTTAATGGTGTTTCGGCTTACTTGTTTTGTTTAATATACAAGGTAGGATAGCCACAATTGTTAATTTCATGATCAATGTATAAAAAAGGGTGTTTGGAACCAAAAGGGAAGCATTGCTTATCAGAAATAATAGGAGGGCTACTTTATTTTGGAATTCAACCAATTAATATCAATAAGAAATGCTAATCAAGATCAAGGAAACCATTGTTTGTTGGAATTGAATGAATTCAGTTGCTAGATGGTTCATGGACATTGTTTTTACAATGAATATTGTTCTTGAAAACAACTCAAAACATAATTTCATGGTCCTTGCATGAAAAAATTCCTTATAACAAAAAGAGCAGCCTAATTAGCATGACGAAACTACAAAGTCTCATTGATTAGGAATGAAACCACTTAATATTAGCACGGAATGCAAATCAAGAAGAATGAGTACATTTGTTGATGGAAGTAACTACATTTAGAGTTTTAATGGTGTTTCTGCTTACTTGTTTTGATTAATATACAAGGTAGGATAGCCACAATTGTTAATTTCATGATCAATGTATAAAAAAGGGTGTTTGGAACCAAAAGGGAAGCATTGCTTATCAGAAATAATAGGTGGGCTACTTTATCTTGGAATTCAACCAATTAGTATCAATAAGAAATGCTAATCAAGATCAAGGACACCATTGTTTTGTTTGAATTGAATGATTTCAGTTTCTAGATGGTTCACGGACATCGTTTTTACAATGAATATTGTTGTTGAAAACAACACAAAACATAATTTCATGGTCCTTGCATGAAAAAAGTCCTTATAACAAAAAGAGGAGCCTGATTAGCAAAAGGAGACTACAAACTCTCATTGATTAGGAATGAAACCACTTAATATTAGTACGAAATGCAAATCAAGAAGAATGAGTACATTTGTTGATGGAAGTACCTACATTTAGAGTTTTAATGGTGTTTCGGCTTACTTATTTGGATTAATATACAAGGTAGGATAGCCACAATTGTGAATTTCATGATCAATGTATAAAAAAGGGTGTTTGGAACCAAAAGGGAAGCATTGCTTCTCAAAAATAATAGGAGGGATACTTTATTTTGGAATTAAACCAATTAATATCAATAAGAAATGCTAATCAAGATCAAGGAAACCATTGTTTGTTGGAATTGAATGAATTCAGTTTCTAGATGGTTGATGGACATTGTTTTTACAATGAATATTGTTGTTGAAAACAACACAAAACATAATTTTCATTGTCCTTGCATGAAAAAAGTCCTTATAACAAAAAAGAGGATCCTGA
>JBAPLH010001501.1:0-37475 GCA_037897445.1 Ceriops zippeliana | reverse complement strand
GACCTATTTTTCATTCAATGACCATGAACGCGTTGAAATTATCGCGTTTGTTTTCATATGTATCCGACTATATTAATTGTGAAATCATTATATCATATGAATCCATTCTTATACCCTGAATTTTTCAATTCCAAACAAACAAATGGATGTCCCCTTGTGTTCTTGATTTGCTTTTCCTTATTGTTATTAATTTGGTTTTGAAATACAAATAAAAGAACAGAGTCCGTTACCACTCATTTCTCTTCTACGCAAGTATCCTTTTTTGTTTCTACAAAACACATTTTTTTTGATACAAAGATCATGAAATTCAACACTTGTGCCTAAACTACTAACTATATTCATTAAAACAATACTTTCTAAACCCTATTAACATTGGTAAATGTGTTTTAGACTTCCACCACTCGAAAGAATCTCATTCATCTTGGTTTGCAATTTTGTACAATTGTTAAGTAGTTCTCATTCAAAAATAATGAGACATTCAATGATGCGCCTCCAGCTAATTACACTCCTCTTTCTGTTCCAAAGACTATTTTTCATTCAATGACCATGAAATTATCGTTTGTTTCATACTTAATGACTATTATTAATTGTGAAATCAATATCCATGAACCCATCTATACCCTGAATTCTTTCAATTACCAACAAAACAATGGAGTCCCCTGATCTTGATTTGCTTTTTCTTATTGATATTAATTGGTTTCTAAATACAAAAATAAAGAGTCACGTCCCATCATTTTTCTTTTAGGTAACAAGTATCCTTTTTTTGTTTACAAAACACACACTTTTTGATACAAAAGATCATGAAAATTAACAACTTGTGTGCCTAAACTACTAACTATATTCATTACAAACAAACACCATTCTAAAAACTCCTATTAACACTCTAAATGTGTTTACTTCCACCAATCGAAGAATTTGCATTCATCTTGGTTTGCATTTTTTACAATTGTTAAGTAGTTTCATTCAAAAATAATGAGACATTTCAATGCGCCTCCAGCTAATTACACTCCTCTTTTGTTCCAAAGACTATTTTTTTCATTCAATGACCATGAACATTATCGTTTGTGTGTCTTATACTTAACTAACTATATTAATTGTGAAATCAATATCCATGAACCATCTATACCATGAATTCTTTTCAATTCCAACAAACAATGGAGTCGCTGATCTTGATTTGCTTTTCTTATTGATATTAATTGGTTGAAAATACAAAATAAAGAGTCCGTCCCCCATCATTTCTTCTTAGCAAGTATCCTTTTTTTGTTTACAAACACACTTTTTGATACAAAGATCATGAAATTAAACACTTGTGCCTAAACTACTAAGTATATTCATTAAAAAAACAAACCATTCTAAAACCCTATTAACACTCTAAAATGTGTTTACTTCCACCAATCGAAGAATTCATTCATCTTGGTTTGCATTTTGTACTATTGTTAAGTAGTTTCATTCAAAAATAATGAGACATTCAAATGCGCCTCCAGCTAATTACACTCCTCTTTCTGTTCCAAAGACTATTTTTCATTCAATGACCATGAAAATTATCGTTTGTGTTCATACTTAACGACAATATATTAATTGTGAAATCAAATATCCATGAACCATCTATACCATGAATTCTTTCAATTCCAACAAACAATGGAGTCCCTGATCTTGATTTTGCTTTTCTTTACTTATTGATATTAATTTGGTTGAAATACAAAATAAAGAGTCCGTCCCCATCATTTCTTCTTAGCAAGTATCCTTTTTTTTTCTACAAACACACTTTTTTGATACAAAAGATCATGAAATTAACACTTGTGCCTAAAACTACTAACTATATTCATTAAAACAAACCATTCTAAACCCCTATTAACACTCTAAATGTGTTTACTTCCACCAAATCGAAGAATTTCATTCATCTTGGTTTGCATTTCGTACTATTGTTTAGTTAAGTAGTTTCATTCAAAAAATAATGAGACATTCAATGCGCCTCCAGCTAATTACACTCCTCTTTCTGTTCCAAATAGACTATTTTTCATTCAATGACCATGAAAATTATCGTTTGTTTCATAACTTAACGACTGAAATATTAATTGTGAAATCAATTATCCATGAACCGCATCTATACCATGAATTATTTTCAATTCCAACAAACAAATGGAGTCGCTGATCTTGATTTGCTTTTCTTATTGATATTAATTGTTTGAAATACAAAATAAAAGAGTCCGTCCCCATCATTTCTTCTTAGCAAGTATCCTTTTTTGTGTCTACAAACACACTTTTTGATACAAAGATCATGAAATTAACACTTGTGCCTAAACTACTAACTAGTATTCAAATAAAACAAACAATTCTAAACCCTATTAACACTCTAAATGTGTTTACTTCCACCAATCGAAAGAATTCATTCATCTTGGTTTGCATTTCGTACACATTGTTAAGTAGTTTCATTCAAAAATAATGAGACATTTCAATGCGCCTCCCAGCTAATTACTACACTCCTCTTTCTGTTCCAAAGACTATTTTTTTCATTCAATGACCATGAAATTATCGTTTGTGTCATATACTTAACGACTATATTAATTGTGAAATCAATATCCATGAACCATCTAATTACCATGAATTCTTTTCAATTCCAACAAACAATGGAGTCCCTGATCTTGATTTGCTTTTCTTATTGATATTAATTGGTTGAAATACAAAATAAAAGAGTCTGTCCCATCATTTCTACTTAGCAAGTATCCTTTTTGGTCCTACAAACTCACACTTTTTGATACAAAGATCATGAAATTAACACTTGTGCCTAAAACTACTAAACTATATTCATTTTAAAACAAAACCATTCTAAACCCTATTTAACACTCTAAATGTGTTTACTTCCACCAATCGAAGAATTCATTCATCTTGGTTTGCATTTTGTACTATTGTTAAGTAGTTTTCATTCAAAAATAATGAGACATTCAATGCGCCTCCAGCTAATTACACTCCTCTTTCTGTTTCCAAAGACTATTTTTCATTCAATGACCATGAAATTATCGTTTGTGTCATACTTAACGAACTATATTAATTGTGAAATCAATATCCATGAACCATCTATACCATGAATTCTTTCAATTCCAACAAACAATGGATCCCTGATCTTGATTTTGCTTTTCTTATTGATATTAATTGGTTTTGAAATACAAAATAAAAGAGTCCGTCCCATCATTTTCTACTTAGCAAGTATCCTTTTTTTGTCTACAAACACACTTTTTGATAAAAAAAGATCATGAAATTAACACTTGTGCCTAAACTACTAAGTATATTCATTAAAACAAACCATTCTAAACCCTATTAACACTCTAAATGTGTTTACTTCCACCAATCGAAGAATTCATTCATCTTGGTTTGCTTTTCGTACTATTGTTAAGTAGTTTCATTCAAAAATAATGAGACATTCAATGCGCCTCCAGCTAATTACACTCCTCTTTCTGTTCCAAAGACTATTTTTCATTCAATGACCATGAAATTATCGTTTGTGTCATACTTAACGACTATATTAATTGTGAAATCAATATCCATGAACCATATCTATACCATGAATTCTTTCAATTCCAACAAACAATGGAGTCCCTGATCTTGATTTGCTTTTCTTATTGATATTAATTGGTTTGAAATACACAAAATAAAAAGAGTCCGTCCCCATCATTTCTACTTAGCAAGTATCCTTTTTTTGTCTACAAACACACTTTTTTGATACAAAAGATCATGAAATTAACACTTGTGCCTAAACTACTAAGTATATTCATTAAAACAAACCATTCTAAACCCTATTAAACACTCTAAATGTGTTTTACTTCCACCAATCGAAGAATTCATTCATCTTGGTTTGCATTTTCGTACTATTGTTTAAGTAGTTTTCATTCAAAAATAATGAGACATTCAATGCGCCTCCAGCTAATTACACTCCTTTTTCTGTTCCAAAGACTATTTTTCATTCAATCATCATGAAATTATCGTTTGTGTCATATTTAACGACTATATTAATTGTGAAATCAATATCCATGAACCATCTATACCATGAATTTTTTTCAATTCCAACAAACAATGGAGTCCCTGATCTTGATTTGCTTTTCTTATTGATATTAATTGGTTTGAAATATACAAAATAAAGAGTCTGTCCCATCATTTCTACTTAGCAAGTATCCTTTTTTTGTCTACAAACACACTTTTTTGATACAAAGATCATGAAAATTCACACTTGTGCCTAAACTACTAACTATATTCATTAAAACAAAACCATTCTAAACCCTATTAAACACTCTAAATGTGTTTACTTCCACCAATCGAAGAATTCATTCATCTTGGTTTGCATTTCGTACTATTGTTAAGTAGTTTCATTCAAAAATAATGAGACATTCAATGCGCCTCCAGCTAATTACACTCCTCTTTCTGTTCCAAAGACTATTTTTTCATTCAATGACCATGAAATTATCGTTTGTTTCATACTTAACGACTATATATTAATTGTGAAATCAATATCCATGAACCATCTATACCGATGAATTCTTTCAATTCCAACAAACAATGGAGTCCCCTGATCTTGATTTGCTTTTCTTATTGATATTAATTGGTTGAAAAATACAAAATAAAGAGTCTGTCCCATCATTTCTCTTAGCAAGTATCCTTTTTTGTTTACAAACACACTTTTTGATACAAAGATCATGAAATTAACACTTGTGCCTAAACTACTAAGTATATTCATTAAAACAAACCATTCTAAACCCTATTAACACTCTAAATGTGTTTACTTCCACCAATCGAAGAATTCATTCATCTTGGTTTGCATTTCGGTACTAATTGTTAAAGTAGTTTCATTCAAAAAATAATGAGACATTCCATGTGCGCCTCCAGCTAATTACACTCCTCTTTCTGTTCCAAAGACTATTTTTCATTCAATGACCATGAAATTATCGTTTTATGTCATATACTTAACGACTATATTAATTGTGAAATCAATATCCATGAACCATCTATAACCATGAATTCTTTCAATTCCAACAAACAATGGAGTCCGCTGATCTTGATTTGCTTTTCTTATTGATATTAATTGGTTGAAATACAAAATAAAGAGTTCCATTCCCATCATTTCTACTTAGCAAGTATCCTTTTTTTGTCCTACAAACACACTTTTTGATACAAAGATCATGAAATTAACACTTGTGCCTAAAACTACTAAGTATATTCATTAACAAACCATTCTAAACCCCTATTAACACTCTAAAATGTGTTTACTTCCACCAATCGAAGAATTCATTCATCTTGGTTTGCATTTTGTACAATTGTTAAGTAGTTTCATTCAAAAATAATGAGACATTCAATGCGCCTCCAGCTAATTACACTCCTCTTTCTGTTCCAAAGACTATTTTTCATTCAATGACCATGAAATTATCGTTTTGTACCATACTTAACGACTATATTAATTGTGAAATCAATATCCATGAACCATCTATACCCTGAATTCTTTCAATTCCAACAAACAAATGGAGTCCCTGATCTTGATTTGCTTTTCTTTATTGATATTAATTGGTTGAAATACAAAATAAAGAGTCCGTCCCATCATTTCTTCTTAGCAAGTATCCTTTTTTGTTTACAAACACACTTTTTTGATACAAAGATCATGAAATTAACACTTGTGCCTAAACTACTAAGTATATATCATTAAAAACAAACCATTCTAAAACCCTATTAACACTCTAAATGTGTTTACTTCCACCAATCGAAGAATTCATTCATCTTGGTTTGCATTTCGTGTACAATTGTTAAGTAGTTTCATTCAAAAATAATGAGACATTCAATGCACCTCCAGCTAATTACACTCCTCTTTCTGTTCCAAAGACTATTTTTTCATTCAATGACCATGAAATTATTGTTTGTTTCATACTTAACGACTATATTAATTGTGAAATCAATATCCATGAACCATCTATACCCAGAATTCTTTCAATTCCAACAAAACAATGGAGTCGCTGATCTTGATTTGCTTTTCTTATTGATATTAATTGGTTTTGAAATACAACATAAAAGAGTCCGTCCCCATCATTTCTACTTAGCAAGTATCATTTTTTGTTTACAAACACACTTTTTGATACACAAAGATCATGAAATTAACACTTGTGCCTAAACTACTAAGTATATTCATTAAAACAAACCATTCTAAACCCTATTAACACTCTAAATGTGTTTTACTTCCACCAATCGAAGAATTCATTCATCTTGGTTGGTTTGCATTTCGTACTATTTGTTAAGTTAAGTAGTTTCATTCAAAAATAATGAGACATTCAATGCGCCTCCACCTAATTACACTCCTCTTTCTGTTCCAAATACTATTTTTTCATTCAATGACCATGAAATTATATCATTTTGTTTCATACTTAACGACTATATTAATTGTGAAATCAATATCCATGAACCATCTATTCCATGAATTCTTTCAATTCCAACAAACAATGGAGTCCCTGATCTTGATTTGCTTTTCTTATTGATATTAATTGGTTTGAAATACAAAATAAAAAGTCCGTCCCATCATTTCTACTTAGTAAGTATCCTTTTTTTGTCTACAAACACACTTTTTGATACAAAGATCATGAAATTCACACTTGTGCCTAAACTACTAAGTATATTCATTAAAACAAACCATTCTAAACCCTATTAACACACTCTAAATGTGTTTTACTTCCACCAATCGAAGAATTCATTCATCTTGGTTGCATTTCGTACTATTGTTAAGTAGTTTCATTCAAAAATAATGAGACATTCAATGCGCCTCCAGCTAATTACACACTCCTCTTTTCTGTTCCAAATACTATATTTTTCATTCAATGACCATGAAATTATCGTTTGTTTCATACTTAACGACTATATTAATTGTGAAATCAATATCCATGAACCATCATATACCATGAATTCTTTCAATTCCAAACAAACAATGGAGTCCCTGATCTTGATTAGCTTTTCTTATTGATATTAATTGGTTCAAATACAAAATAAAGAGTTCGTCCCATCATTTCTACATAGCAAGTATCCTTTTTTTTCTACAAACACACTTTTTGATACAAAGATCATGAAATTCACACTTGTGCCTAAACTACTAAGTATATTCATTAAAAAAAAACCATTCTAAACCTATTAACACTCTAAATGTGTTTACTTCCACCAATCAAAGAATTCATTCATCTTGGTTTGCATTTTGTACAATTGTTAAGTAGTTTTTCATTCAAAAATAATGAGACATTCAATGCGCCTCCAGCTAATTACACTCTTCTTTCTGTTCCAAAGACTATTTTTCATTCAATGACCATGAAATTATCGTTTGTTTCATACTTACGACTATATTAATTGTGAAATCAATATCCATGAACCATATATACCATGAATTCTTTCAATTCCAACAAACGATGGAGTCGCTGATCTTGATTTGCTTTTCTTATTGATATTAATTGGTTTGAAATACAAAATAAAGAGTCCGTCCCATCATTTCTACATAGCAAGTATCCTTTTTTATCTAGAAACACACTTTTTGATACAAAGATCAGGAAATTCACACTTGTGCCTAAACTACTAAATATATTCATTAAAACTAACCATTCTAAACCCTATTAACACTCTAAATGTGTTTACTTACACCACTCGAAGAATTCATTCATCTTGGTTTGCATTTTGTACAATTGTTAAGTAGTTTCATTCAAAAATAATGAGACATTCAATGCGCCTCTAGCTAATTACACTCCTCTTTCTGTTCCAAAGACTATTTTTCAATCAATGGCCATGAAATTATCGTTTGTTTCATACTTAATGACTATATTAATTGTGAAATCAATATCCATGAACCATCTATACCATGAATTCTTTCAATTCCAACAAACAATGGAGTCCCTGATCTTGATTTGCTTTTCTTATTGATATTAATTGGTTCAAATACAAAATAAAAAGTCCGTCCCATGATTTCTTCTTAGCAAGTATCCTTTTTTATCTACAAACACTTTTTTTTATACAAAGACCATGAAATTAACACTTGTGCTTAAACTACTAACTAAATTCATTGAAACAAACCATTCTAAACCCTATTAACACTCTAAATGTGTTTACTTCCACCAATCGAAGAATTCATTCATCTTGGTTTGCATTTTGTACAATTGTTAAGTAGTTTCATTAAAAAATAATGAGACATTCAATGCACCTCCAGCTAATTTCACTCCTCTTTCTGTTCCAAAGACTATTTTTCATTCAATGACCATGAAAGTATCGTTTGTTTCATACTTAACGACTATATTAATTGTGAAATCAATATCCATGAACCATCTATACCTTGAATTCTTTCAATTCCAACAAACAATGGAGTCGCTGATCTTGATTTGCTTTTCTTATTGATTTTAATAGGTTCAAATACAAAATAAAGAGTCTGTCCCATCATTTCAACTTAGCAGGTATGCTTTTTTGTTTACAAACACACTTTTTGATACAAAGATAATGAAATTAACACTTGTGCCTCAGTTACTAAGTATATTCTTTAAAACAAACCATTCTAAACCCTATTAACACTCTAAATGTGTTTACTTCCACCAATCGAAGAATTCATTCATCTTGGTTTGCATTTTGTACAATTGTTAAGTAGTTTCATTCAAAAATAATGAGACATTCAATGCGCCTCCAGCTAATTATACTCTTCTTTCTGTTCCAAAGACTATTTTTCATTCAATCACCATGAAATTATCGTTTGTGTTATACTTATTGAATATATTAATTGTGAAATCAATATCCATGAACCATATATAGCATGAATTCTTTCAATTCCAACAAACAATGTAGTCGCTGATCTTGATTGCCTTTTCTAATTGATATTAATAGGTTCAAATACAAAATAAAGAGTCCGTCCCATCATTTCAACTTAGCAAGTATCCTTTTTCGTCTACAAAACACATTTTTTGATACAAAGATCATGAAATTAACTCTTGTGCCTAAACTACTAACTATATTCATTGAAACAAACCATTCTAAACCGTATTAAACACTCTAAATGTGTTTACTTAACCAATCGAAGAATTCATTCATCTTGGTTTGCATTTCGTACTATTGTTAAGTAGTTTCATTCAAAAATAATGAGACATTCAATGCGCCTCCACCTAATTACACTCTTCTTTCTGTTCCAAAGACTATTTTTCATTCAATGACCATGAAATTATCGTTTGCGTTATACTTATTGAATATACTAATTGTGAAATCAATATCCATGAACCATCTATACCACGAATTCTTTCAACTCCAACAAACAATGGAGTCGCTGATCTTGATTTGCTTTTCATATTGATATTAATTGGATGAAATACAAAATAAAGAGTTCGTCCCATCATTTCAACTTAGCAAGTATCCTTTTTTGTCTACAAACACACTTTTTGATACAAAGATCATGAAATTAACACTTGTGCCTAAACTACTAACTATATTCATTGAAACAAACCATTCTAAACCCTATTAACGCTCTAAATGTGTTTACTTAACCAATCGAAGAATTCATTCATCTTGGTTTGCATTTCGTACTATTGTTAAGTAGTTTCATTTAAAAATAATGAGACATTCAATGCGCCTCCACCTAATTACACTCTTCTTTCTGTTCCAAGGACTATTTTTCATTCAATGACCACGAAATTATCGTTTGCGTTATACTTATTGAATATATTAATTGTGAAATCAATATCCTTGAGCCATATATACCATGAATTCTTTCAATTCCAACAAACAATGGAGTCTCTGATCTTGATATGCTTTTTTTATTGATATTAATTGGTTGAAATACAAAATAAAAAGTCCATCCCATCATTTCTACTTAGCAAGTATCCTTTTTTATCTACAAATACTCTTTTTGATACAAAGATCATGAAATTCACACTTGTGCCTAAACTACTAAGTATATTCATTAAATTAAAAAAACATTCTAAACCCTATTAACACTCTAAATGTGTTTACTTCCACCGATCGAAGAATTCATTCATCTTGGTTTGCATTTCATACTAATGTTAAGTAGTTTCATTCAAAAATAATGAGACATTCAATGCGCCTCCAACTAATTACACTTCTCTTTCTATTCCAAAGACTATTTTTCATTCAATGACCATGAAATTATCGTTTGTGTTATACTTATTGAATATATTAATTGTGAAATCAATATCCATGAACCATCTATACCACGAATTCTTTCAATTCCAACAAACAATGGAGTCCCTGATCTTGATTTGCTTTTCTTATTGATATTAATTTGTTGAAATACAAAATAAAATGTCTGTCCCATGATTTCTTCTTAGCAAGTATCCTATGTTGTTTACAAACACATTTTTTGCTACAAAGATTATGAAATTAACACTTGTGCCTAAACTAATAAGTATATTCATTAAAACAAACCATTCTCAACCCTATTAACTCTCTAAATGTGTTTACTTTCACCAGTCGAAGAATTCATTCATCTTGGTTTGCATTTCATACTATTGTTAAGTAGTTTCATTCAAAAATAATGACACATTCAATGCGCCTCCAGCTAATTACACTTCTCTTTCTATTCCAAAGATTATTTTTCATTCAATGACCATGAAATTATCGTTTGTGTCATATTTAACGACTATATTAATTGTGAAATTAATATTCATGAACCATCTATACAACGAATTCTTTCAATTCCAAAAAACAATGGAGTCCCTGATCTTGATTTGCTTTTCTTATTGATATTAATTTGTTGAAATACAAAATAAAAAGTCCGTCGCATCATTTCTACTTAGCAAGTATCCTTTTTTATCTACAAACACTCTTTTTGATACAAGATCATGAAATTAACACTTGTGCCTAAACTACTAAGTATATTCATTAAAACAAACCATTCTAAACCCGATTAACACTCTAAATGTGTTTACTTCCATCAATCGAAGAATTCATTTATCTTGGTTTGCATTTCGTACTATTATTAAGTAGTTTCATTCAAAAATAATGAGACATTCAATGCGCCTCCAGCTAATTCAACTCTTCTTTTTGTTCCATAGACTATTTTTCATTCAACTACCATGAAATTATCGTTTGTGTCATACTTAACGACTATATTAATTGTGAAATCAATATCCATGAACCATCTATTCCATGAATTCTTTCAATTCCAACAAACAATGGAGTCCCTGATCTTGATTTGCTTTTCTTATTGATATTAATTGGTTGAAATATAAAATAAAAAGTCTGTCCCATCATTTCTACTTAGCAAGTATCCTTTTTTATCTACAAACACTCTTTTTGATACAAAGATCATGAAATTCACACTTGTGCCTAAACTACTAAGTATATTCATTAAAACAAACCATTCTCAACCCTATTAACACGCTAAATGAGTTTACTTCCACCAATCGAAGAATTCATTCATCTTGGTTTGCATTTCGTACTATTGTTAAGTTGTTTCATTCAAAAATAATGAGACATTCAATGCGCCTCCACCTAATTACACTCCTCTTTCTATTCCAAAGACTATTTTTCAATCAATGACCATGAAATTATCATTTGTTTCATACTTAACGACTATATTAATTGTGAAATCAATATCCATGAACCATCTATTCCCTGAATTCCTTCAATTCCAACAAACAATGGAGTCCCTGATCTTGATTTGCTTTTCTTATTGATATTAATTGGTTGAAATACAAAATAAAAAGTTCGTCCCATGATTTCTTCTTAGCAAGTATCCTTTTTTGTTTACAAACACATTCTTTGATACAAAGATTATGAAATTAACACTTGTGCCTAAACTACTAAGTATATTCATTAAAACAAACCATTCTAAACCCTATTAACACTCTAAATGTGTTTACTTCCACCAATCGAAGAATTCATTCATCTTGGTTTGCATTTCGTACTATTGTTAAGTAGTTTCATTCAAAAATAATGAGACATTCAATGCGCCTCCACCTAATTACACTCCTCTTTCTGTTCCAAAGACTATTTTTCAATCAATGACCATGAAATTATCATTTATGTCATATTTAACTACTATATTAATTGTGAAATCAATATCCATGAACCATCTATCCCATGAATTATTTCAATTCCAACAAACAATGGAGTCGCTGATCTTGATTTGCTTTTCTTATTGATATTAATTGGTTGAAATACAAAATAAAAAGTCCGTCCCATCATTTCTACTTAGCAAGTATCCTTTTTTATTTACAAAAACTCTTTTTGGTACAAAGATCATGAAATTCACACTTGTGCCTAAACTACTAAGTATATTCATTAATCAAACCATTCTCAACCCTATTAACACTCTAAATGTGTTTACATCCACCAATCAAAGAATTCATTCATCTTGGTTTGCATTTCGTACTATTGTTAAGTAGTTTCATTCAAAAATAATGAGACATTCAATGCGCCTCCACCTAATTACACTCCTCTTTCTGTTCCAAAGACTATTTTTCAATCAATGACCATGAAATTATCATTTGTTTCATACTTAACGACTATATTAATTGTGAAATCAATATCCATGAACCATCTATTCCCTGAATTCTTTCAACTCCAACAAACAATGGAGTCCCTGATCTTGATTTGCTTTTCTTATTGATATTAATTGGTTGAAATAGAAAATAAAAATTTCGTCCCATGATTTCGTCTTAGCAAGTATCCTTTTTTGTTTACAAACACATTTTTTGACACAAAGATTATGAAATTAACACTTGTGCCTAAACTACTAAGTATATTCATTAAAACAAACCATTCTAAACCCTATTAACACTCTAAATGTGTTTACTTCCACCAATCGAAGAATTCATTCATCTTGGTTTGCATTTTGTACAATTGTTAAGTAGTTTCATTCAAAAATAATGAGACATTCAATGCACCTCCAGCTAATTACACTCCTCTTTCTGTTCCAAAGACTATTTTTCATTAAATGACCATGAACTTATCGTTTGTTTCATACTTAACGACTATATTAATTGTGAAATCAATATCCATGAACCATCTATACCCAGAATTCTTTCAATTCCAACAAACAATGGAGTCGCTGATCTTGATTTGCTTTTCTTATTGATATTAATAGGTTCAAATACAACATAAAGAGTCCGTCCCATCATTTCAACTTAGCAAGTATCATTTTTTGTTTACAAACACATTTTTGATACAAAGATAATGAAATTAACACTTGTGCCTAAACTACTAAGTATATTCATTAAAACAAACCATTCTAAACCCTATTAACACTCTAAATGTGTTTACTTCCACCAATCGAAGAATTCATTCATCTTGGTTTGCATTTCGTACTATTGTTAAGTAGTTTCATTCAAAAATAATGAGACATTCAATGCGCCTCCGGCTAATTACACTCCTCTTTCTGTTCCAAAGACTATTTTTCATTCAATGACCATGAAATTATCGTTTGTGTCATACTTAACGACTATATTAATTGTGAAATCAATATCCATGAACCATCTATACCATGAATTCTTTCAATTCCAACAAACAATGGAGTCCCTGATCTTGATTTGATTTTTTTATTGATATTAATTTGTTGAAATACAAAATAAAAAGTCCGTCCCATCATTTCTACTTAGCAAGTATCCTTTTTTATCTACAAACACTCTTTTTGATACAAAGATCATGAAATTCACACTTGTGCCTAAACTACTAAGTATATTCATTAAAACAAACCATTCTCGACCCTATTAACACTCTAAATGTGTTTACTTCCACCAATCGAAGAATTCATTCATCTTGGTTTGCATTTCGTACTATTGTTAAGTAGTTTCATTCAAAAATAATGAGACATTCAATGCGCCTCCACCTAATTACACTCCTCTTTCTGTTCCAAATACTATCTTTCAATCAATGACCATGAAATTATCATTTGTTTCATACTTAACGACTATATTAATTGTGAAATCAATATCCATGAACCATCTATTCCCTGAATTCTATCAATTCCAACAAACAATGGAGTCCCTGATCTTGATTATCTTTTCTTATTGATATTAATTGGTTGAAATATAAAATAAAAAGTCCGTCCCATCATTTCTACTTAGTAAGTATCCTTTTTTATCTACAAACACTCTTTTTGTTACAAAGATCATGAAATTCACACTTGTGCATAAACTACTAAGTATATTCATTAAAACAAACCATTGTCAACCCTATTAACACTCTAAATGTGTTTACTTCCCCCAATCGAAGAATTCATTCATCTTGGTCTGCATTTCGTACTATTGTTAAGTAGTTTCATTCAAAAATAATGAGACATTCAATGCGCCTCCACCTAATTGCACTCCTCTTTCTGTTCCAAATATTATTTTTCAATCAATGACCATGAAATTATCATTTGTTTCATACTTAACGACTATATTAATTGTGAAATCAATATCCATGAACCATCTATTCCCTGAATTCTTTCAATTCCAACAAACAATGGAGTCCCTGATCTTGATTTGCTTTTCTTATTGATATTAATTGGTTGAAATATAAAATAAAAAGTCCGTCCCATCATTTCTACTTAGTAAGTATCCTTTTTTATCTACAAACACTCTTTTTGTTACAAAGATCATGAAATTCACACTTGTGCATAAACTACTAAGTATATTCATTAAAACAAACCATTGTCAACCCTATTAACACTCTAAATGTGTTTACTTCCCCCAATCGAAGAATTCATTCATCTTGGTCTGCATTTCGTACTATTGTTAATTAGTTTCATTCAAAAATAATGAGACATTCAATGCGCCTCCACCTAATTGCACTCCTCTTTCTGTTCCAAATATTATTTTTCAATCAATGACCATGAAATTATCGTTTGTTTCATACTTAACGACTATATTAATTGTGAAATCAATATCTATGAACCATCTATTCCCTGAATTCTTTCAATTCCAACAAACAATGGAGTCCCTGATCTTGATTTGCTTTTCTCTTATTGATATTAATTGGTTTGAAATACAAAATAAAAAGTCCGTCCCATGATTTCTTCTTTAGCAAGTATCCTTTTTTTGTTTACAAAACACACTTTTTGATACAAAGATAATGAAATTAGCACTTGTGCCTAAACTACTAAGTATATTCTTTAAAACAAACCATTCTAAACCCTATTAACACTCTAAATGTGTTTACTTCCACCAATCGAAGAATTCATTCATCTTGGTTTGCATTTTGTACAATTGTTAAGTAGTTTCATTCAAAAATAATGAGACATTCAATGCGCCTCCACCTAATTACACTCCTCTTTCTGTTCCAAAGACTATTTTTCAATCAATGACCATGAAATTATCATTTGTTTCATACTTAACGACTATATTAATTGTGAAATCAATATCCATGAACCATCTATTCCCTGAATTCCTTCAATTCCAACAAACAATGGAGTCCCTGATCTTGATTTGCTTTTCTTATTGATATTAATTGGTTGAAATATAAAATAAAAAGTCCGTCCCATCATTTCTACTTAGTAAGTATCCTTTTTTATCTACAAACACTCTTTTTGTTACAAAGATCATGAAATTCACACTTGTGCATAAACTACTAACTATATTCATTAAAACAAACCATTGTCAACCCTATTAACACTCTAAATGTGTTTACTTCTCCCAATCGAAGAATTCATTCATCTTGGTCTGTATTTTGTACTATTGTTGAGTAGTTTCATTCAAAAATAATGACACATTCAATGCGCCTCCACCTAATTGCACTCCACTTTCTGTTCCAAATATTATTTTTCAATCAATGACCATGAAATTATCGTTTGTTTCATACTTAACGACTATATTAATTGTGAAATCAATATCTATGAACCATCTATTCCCTGAATTCTTTCAATTCGAACAAACAATGGAGTCCCTGATCTTGATTTGCTTTTCTTATTGATATTAATTGGTTGAAATACAAAATAAAAAGTCCGTCCCATGATTTCTTCTTAGCAAGTATTCTTTTTTTGTTTACAAACACACTTTTTGATACAAAGATAATGAAATTAGCACTTGTGCCTAAACTACTAAGTATATTCTTTAAAACAAACTATTCTAAACCCTATTAACACTCTAAATGTGTTTACTTCCACCAATCGAAGAATTCATTCATCTTGGTTTGCATTTTGTACAATTGTTAAGTAGTTTCATTCAAAAATAATGAGACATTCAATGCGCCTCCGGCTAATTACACTTCTCTTTCTATTCCAAAGACTATTTTTCATTCAATGACCATGAAATTATCGTTTGTGTTATACTTATTGAATATATTAATTGTCAAATCATTATCCATGAACCATCTATACCATGAATTCTTTCAATTCCAACAAACAATGGAGTCCCTTATCTTCATTTGCTTTTCTTATTGATATTAATTTGTTGAAATACAAAATAAAAATTCCGTCCCATGATTTCTTCTTAGCAAGTATCCTTTTTTGTTTACAAACACACTTTTTGATAGAAAGATAATGAAATTAACACTTGTGCCTAAACTACTAAGTATATTCATTAAAACAAACCATTCTAAACTCTATTAACACTCTAAATGTGTTTACTTCCACCAATCGAAGAATTCATTCATCTTGGTTTGCATTTCGTACTATTGTTAAGTAGTTTCATTCAAAAATAATGAGACATTTAATGCGCCTCCAGCTAATTACACTCTTCTTTTTGTTCCATAGACTATTTTTCATTCAACGACCATGAAATTATCGTTTGTGTCATACTTAAAGACTATATTAATTGTGAAATCAATATCCATGAACCATCTATTCCATGAATTCTTTCAATTCCAACAAACAATGGAGTCCCTGATCTTGATTTGCTTTTCTTATTGATATTAATTGGTTGAAATATAAAATAAAAAGTCCGTCCCATGATTTCTTCTTAGCAAGTATCCTTTTTTGTTTACAAACACACTTTTTGATACAAAGATAATGAAATTAACACTTGTGCCTAAACTAATAAGTATATTCATTAAAACAAACCATTGTCAACCCTATTAACACTCTAAATGTGTTTACTTCCACCAATCGAAGAATTCATTCATCTTGGTTTGCATTTTGTACAATTGTTAAGTAGTTTCATTCAAAAATAATGAGACATTCAATGCGCCTCCGGCTAATTACACTTCTCTTTCTATTCCAAAGACTATTTTTCATTCAATGACCATGACATTATCGTTTGTGTCATATTTAACTACTATATTAATTGTGAAATCAATATCCATGAACCATCTATAATACGAATTCTTTCAATTCCAACAAACAATGGAGTCCTTGATCTTTATTGGTTTTCTTATTGATATTAATTTGTTGAAATACAAAATAAAAAGTCCGTCCCACGATTTCTTCTTAGCAAGTATCCTTTTTTGTTTACAAACACATTTTTTGATACAAAGATCATGAAATTAACTCTTGTGCCTAAACTACTAATTATATTCATTGTAACAAACCATTCTAAACCCTATTAACACTCTAAATGTGTTTACTTCCACCAATCGAAGAATTCATTCATCTTGGTTTGCATTTTGTACAATTGTTAAGTAGTTTCATTCAAAAATAATGAGACATTCAATGCGCCTCCGGCTAATTACACTTCTCGTTCTATTCCAAAGACTATTTTTCATTCAATGACCATGACATTATCGTTTGTGTCATATTTAACTACTATATTAATTGTGAAATCAATATCCATGAACCATCTATACCACGAATTCTTTCAATTCCAACAAACAATGGAGTCCCTGATCTTGATTTGCTTTTCTTATTGATATTAATTTGTTGAAATACAAAATAAAAAGTCCGTCCCATGATTTCTTCTTAGCAAGTATCCTTTTTTGTTTACAAACACATTTTTTGATACAAAGATCATGAAATTAACTCTTGTGCCTAAACTACTAATCATATTCATTGTAACAAACCATTCTAAACCCTATTAACACTCTAAATGTGTTTACTTCCACCAATCGAAGAATTCATTCATCTTGGTTTGCATTTTGTACAATTGTTAAGTAGTTTCATTCAAAAATAATGAGACATTCAATGCGCCTCCGGCTAATTACACTTCTCTTTCTATTCCAAAGACTATTTTTCATTCAATAACCATGAAATTATCCTTTGTGTGATATTTAACGACTATATTAATTGTGAAATCAATATCCATAAACCATTTATTCCATGAATTCTTTCAATTCCAACAAACAATGGAGTCCTTGATCTTGATTTGCTTTTCTTATTGATATTAATCGGTTGAAATATAAAATAAAAAGTCTGTCCCATCATTTCTACTTAGCAAGTATCCTTTTTTATCTACAAACACTCTTTTTGTTACAAAGATCATGAAATTCACACTTGTGCCTAAACTACTAAGTATATTCATTAAAACAAACCATTCTCAACCCTATTAACACTCTAAATGTGTTTACTTCCACCAATCGAAGAATTCATTCATCTTGGTCTGCATTTCATACTATTGTTAAGTAGTTTCATTCAAAAATAATGAGACATTCAATGCTCCTCCACCTAATTACACTCCTCTTTCTGTTCCAAATACTATCTTTCAATCAATGACCATGAAATTATCGTTTGTTTCATACTTAACGACTATATTAATTGTGAAATCAATATCCATGAACCATCTATTCCTCAAATTCTTTCAATTCGAACAAGCAATGGAGTCCCTGATCTTGATTTGCTTTTCTTATTGATATTAATTGTTTGAAATACAAAATAAAAAGTCCGTCCGATGATTTCTTCTTAGCAAGTATCCTTTTTTGTTTACAAACACACTTTTTGATACAAAGATAATGAAATTAGCACTTGTGCCTAAACTACTAAGTATATTCTTTAAAACAAACTATTCTAAACCCTATTAACACTCTAAATGTGTTTACTTCCACCAATCGAAGAATTCATTCATCTTGGTTTGCATTTTGTACAATTGTTAAGTAGTTTCATTCAAAAATAATGAGACATTCAATGCGCCTCCGGCTAATTACATTTCTCTTTCTATTCCAAAGACTATTTTTCATTCAATGACCATGAAATTATCGTTTGTGTCATATTTAACTACTATATTAATTGTGAAATCAATATCCATGAACCATCTATACCACAAATTCTTTCAATTCCAACAAACAATAGAGTCCCTGATCTTGATTTGCTTTTCTTATATTGATATTAATTTGTTTGAAATACAAAAATAAAAAGTTCGTCCCATGATTTCTTCTTAGCAAGTATCCTTTTTTGTTTACAAACACACTTTTTGATACAAAGATAATGAAATTAACACTTGTGCCTAAACTAATAAGTATATTCATTAAAACAAACCATTCTCGACCCTATTAACTCTCTAAATGTGTTTACTTCCACCAATCGAAGATTTCATTCATCATGGTTTGCATTTCGTACTATTGTTAAGTAGTTTCATTCAAAAATAATGAGACATTCAATGCGCGTCCAGCTAATTACACTGTTCTTTTTTGTTCCATAGACTATTTTTCATTCAACGACCATGAAATTATCGTTTGTGTCATACTTAACGATTATATTAATTGTGAAATCAATATCCATGAACCATCTATTCCATGAATTCTTTCAATTCCAACAAACAATGGATTCCCTGATCTTGATTTGCTTTTCTTATTGATATTAATTGGTTGAAATATAAAATGAAAAGTCTGTCCCATCATTTCTACTTAGCAAGTATCCTTTTTTATCTACAAACACTCTTTTTGTTACAAAGATCATGAAATTCACACTTGTGCCTAAACTACTAAGTATATTCATTAAAACAAACCATTCTCAACACTATTAACACTCTAAATGTGTTTACTTCCACCAATCGAAGAATTCATTCATCTTGGTTTGCATTTCATACTATTGTTAAGTAGTTTCATTCAAAAATAATGAGACATTCAATGCGCCTCCACCTAATTACACTCCTCTTTCTGTTCCAAATACTATTTTTCAATCAATGACCATGAAATTATCGTTTGTGTCATATTTAACTACTATATTGATTGTGAAATCAATATCCATGAACCATCAATACCATGAATTCTTTCAATTCTAACAAACAATGGAGTCCCTGATCTTGGTTTGCTTTTCTTATTGATATTAATTGGTTCAAATACAAAATAAAAAGTCTGTCCAATCATTTCTACTTAGCAAGTATCCTTTTTTATCTACAAACACTCTTTTTGATACAGAGATAATGAAATTAACACTTGTGCCTAAGCTACTAACTCTATTCATTAAAACAAACCATTCTAAACCCTATTAACACTATAAATGTGTTTACTTCCACCAATCAAAAAATTCATTCATCTTGGTTTGCATTTCGTGCTATTGTTAAATAGTTTCATTCAAAAATAATGACACATTCAATGCGCCTCCAGCTAATTACACTCCTCTTTCTGTTCCAAAGACTATTTTTCATTCAATGACCATGAGATTATCGTTTGTGTCATACTTAACGACTATATTAATCGTGAAATCAATATCCATGAACCATCTATACCTTGAATTCTTTCAATTCCAACAAACAATGGAGTCACTGATCTTGATTTGCTTTTCTTATTGATATTAATTCGTTGAAATACAAAATAAAAATTCCGTCCCATCATTTCTACTTAGCAAGTATCCTTTTTTATCTACAAACACTCTTTTTGATACAAAGATCATGAAATTAACACTTGTGCCTAAACTACTAACTATATTCATTAAAACAAACCATTCTAAACCCTATTAACACTCTAAATGTGTTTACTTCCACCAATCGAAGAATTCATTCATCTTGGTTTGCATTTTGTACAATTGTTAAGTAGTTTCATTCAAAAATAATGAGACATTCAATGCACCTCCAGCTAATTACACTCTTCTTTCTGTTTCAAAGACTATTTTTCATTCAATGAACATGAAATTATCGTTTGTTTCATACTTAACGACTATATTAATTGTGAAATCAATATCCATGAACCATCTATACCCAGAATTCTTTCAATTCCAACAAACAATGGAGTCCCTGATCTTGATTTGCTTTTCTTATTGATATTAATAGGTTCAAATACAAAATAAAGAGTTCGTCCCATCATTTCAACTTAGCATGTATCCTTTTTTGTTTACAAACACACTTTTTGATACAAAGATAATGATATTAACACTTGTGCCTAAGCTACTAAGTATATTCATTAAAACAAACCATTCTAAACCCTATTAACACTCTAAATATGTTTACTTCCACCAATCAAAGAATTCATTCATCTTGGTTTGCATTTTGTACAATTGTTAAGTAGTTTCATTAAAAAATAATGAGACATTCAATGCGCCTCCAACTAATTATACTCGTCTTTCTGTTCCAAAGACTATTTTTCATTCAATCACCATGAAATTATCGTTTGCGTTATACTTATTGAATATATTAATTGTGAAATCAATATCCATGAACCATATATAGCATGAATTCTTTCAATTCCAACAAACAATGGAGTCGCTGATCTTGATTGGCTTTTCTTATTGATATTAATAGGTTCAAATGCAAAATAAAGAGTCCGTCCCATCATTTCAACTTGGCAAGTATCCTTTTTCGTCTACAAACACATTTTTTGATACAAAGATCATGAAATTAACTCTTGTGCCTAAACTACTAATTATATTCATTCAAACAAACCATTCTAAACCCTATTAACACTCTAAATGTGTTTACTTCCACCACTCGAAGAATTCATTCATCTTGGTTTGCATTTTGTACAATTGTTAAGTAGTTTCATTCAAAAATAATGAGACATTCAATGCGCCTCCAGCTAATTACACTCCTCTTTCTGTTCCAAAGACTATTTTTCAATCAATGACCATGAAATTATCGTTTGTTTCATACTTAACGACTATATTAATTGTGAAATCAATATCCATGAACCATCTATACCATGAATTCTTTCAATTCCAACAAACAATGGAGTCGCTGATCTTGATTGGCTTTTCTTATTGATATTAATAGGTTCAAATACGAAATAAAGAGTCCGTCCCATCATTTCAACTTAGAAAGTATCCTTTTTCGTCTACAACCACATTTTTTGATACAAAGATCATGAAATTAACTCTTGTGCCTAAACTACTAATTATATTCATTGAAACAAACCATTCTAAACCCTATTAACACTCTAAATGTTTTTACTTCCACCAATCGAAGAATTCATTCATCTTGGTATGCATTTTGTACAATTGTTAAGTAGTTTCATTCAATAATAATGAGACATTCAATGCGCCTCCAGTTAATTACACTCTTCTTTTTGTTCTAAAGACTATTTTTCATTCAATTACCATGAAATTATCGTTTGTTTCATACTTAACGACTATATTAATTGTGAAATCAATATCCATGAACCATATATACCATGAATTATTTCAATTCCAACAAACAATGGAGTCGCTGATCTTGATTTGCTTTTCTTATTGATATTAATTGGTTCAAATACAAAATAAAGAGTCCGTCCCATCATTTCTACTTAGCAAGTATCCTTTTTTATCTACAAACACACTTTTTGATACAAAGATCATGAAATTCACACTTGTGCCTAAACTACTAAGTATATTCTTTGAAACAAACCATTCTAAACCCTATTAACACTCTAAATGTGTTTACTTCCACCAATCGAAGAACTCATTCATCTTGGTTTGCATTTTGTACAATTGTTAAGAAGTTTCATTCAAAAATAATGAGACATTCAATGGGCCTCCAGCTAATTACACTCCTCTTTCTGTTCCAAAGACTATTTTTTAATCAATGACCATGAAATTATCGTTTGTTTCATACTTAACGACTATATCAATTGTGAAATCAATATCCATGAACCATCTATACCCAGAATTCCTTCAATTCCAACAAACAATGGAGTCCCTAATCTTGATTTTCTTTTCTTATTGTTATTAATAGGTTCAAATACAAAATAAAGAGTCCGTCCCATCATTTCAACTTAGCAAGTATCCTTTTTTGTTTACAAACACACTTTTTGATACAAAGATAATGAAATTAACACTTGTGCCTAAGCTACTAAGTATATTCATTAAAACAAACCATTCTAAACCCTATTAACACTCTAAATGTGTTTACTTCCACCAATCGAAGAATTCATTCATCTTGGTTTGCATTTTGTACAATTGTTAAGTAGTTTCATTCAAAAATAATGAGACATTCAATGCGCCTCCAGCTAATTATACTCTTCTTTCTGTTCCAAAGACTATTTTTCATTCAATCACCATGAAATTATCGTTTGTGTTATACTTATTGAATATATTAATTGTGAAATCAATATCCATGAACCATATATAGCATGAATTCTTTCAATTCCAACAAACAATGGAGTTGCTGATCTTGATTGCCTTTTCTAATTGATATTAATAGGTTCAAATACAAAATAAAGAGTCCGTCCCATCATTTCAACTTAGCAGGTATCCTTTTTCGTCTACAAACACATTTTTTGATACAAAGATCATGAAATTAACTCTTGTGCCTAAACTACTAATTATATTCATTGAAACAAACCATTCTAAACCCTATTAACACTCTAAATGTGTTTACTTCCACCAATCGAAGAATTCATTCATCTTGGTTTGCATTTTGTACAGTTGTTAAGTAGTTTCATTCAAAAATAATGAGACATTCAATGCGCCTCCAGCTAATTACACTCCTCTTTCTGTTCCAAAGACTATTTTTCATTCAATGACCATGAAATTATCGTTTGTTTCATACTTAACGACTATATTAATTGTGAAATCAATATCCATGAACCATCTATACCATGAATTCTTTCAATTCCAACAAACACTGGAGTCCCTAATCTTGATTTGCTTTTCTTATTGATATTAATTGGTTGAAATAAAAAATAAAGAGTTCGTCCCATCATTTCAACTTAGCAAGTATCCTTTTTCGTCTACAAACACATTTTTCGATACAAAGATCATGAAATTAACTCTTGTGCCTAAACTACTAATTATATTCATTGAAACAAACCATTCTAAACCCTATTAACACTCTAAATGTGTTTACTTCCACCAATCGAAGAATTCATTCATCTTGGTTTGCATTTTGTATAGTTGTTAAGTAGTTTCATTCAAAAATAATGAGACATTCAATGCACCTCCAGCTAATTACACTCTTCTTTCTGTTCCAAAGACTGTTTTTCATTCAATGACCATGAAATTATCGTTTGCGTTATACTTATTGAATATACTAATTGTGAAATCAATATCCATGAACCATCTATACCACGAATTCTTTCAACTCCAACAAACAATGGAGTCGCTGATCTTGATTTGCTTTTCTTATTGATATTAATTGGATGAAATACAAAATAAAGAGTTCGTCCCATCATTTCAACTTAGCAAGTATCCTTTTTTGTCTATAAAAACACTTTTTGATACAAAGATCATGAAATTAACACTTGTGCCTAAACTAATAACTATATTCATTGAAACAAACCATTCTAAACCCTATTAACACTCTTAATGTGTTTACTTAACCAATTGAAGAATTCATTTATCTTGGTTTGCATTTCGTACTATTGTTAAGTAGTTTCATTCAAAAATAATGAGACATTCAATGCGCCTCCAGCTAATTACACTCTTCTTTCTGTTCCAAAGACTATTTTTCATTCAATGACCATCAAATTATCGTTTGCGTTATACTTATTGAATATACTAATTGTGAAATCAATATCCATGAACCATCTATTCCCTGAATTCTTTCAATTCCAACAAACAATGGAGTCCCTGATCTTGATTTGCTTTTCTTATTGATATTAATTGTTTGAAATACAAAATAAAAAGTCCGTCCGATGATTTCTTCTTAGCAAGTATCCTTTTTTGTTTACAAACACACTTTTTGATACAAAGATAATGAAATTAGCACTTGTACCTAAACTACTAAGTATATTCTTTAAAACAAACTATTCTAAACCCGATTAACACTCTAAATGTGTTTACTTCCACCAATCGAATAATTCATTCATCTTGGTTTGCATTTTGTACAATTGTTAAGTAGTTTCATTCAAAAATAATGAGACATTCAATGCGCCTCCGGCTAATTACACTTCTCTTTCTATTCCAAAGACTATTTTTCATTCAATGACCATGAAATTATCGTTTGTGTCATATTTAACTACTATATTAATTGTGAAATCAATATCCATGAACCATCTATACCACAAATTCTTTCAATTCCAACAAACAATAGAGTCCCTAATCTTGATTTGCTTTTCTTATTGATATTAATTTGTTGAAATACAAAATAAAAAGTCCGTCCCATGATTTCTTCTTAGCAAGTATCCTTTTTTGTTTACAAACACACTTTTTGATACAAAGATAATGAAATTAACACTTATGCCGAAACTAATAAGTATATTCATTAAGACAAACCATTCTCAACCCTATTAACTCTCTAAATGTGTTTACTTCCACCAATCGAAGAATTCATTCATCTTGGTTTGCATTTCGTACTATTGTTAAGTAGTTTCATTCAAAAATAATGAGACATTCAATGCGCCTCCAGCTAATTACACTCTTCTTTCTGTTCCAAAGACTATTTTTCATTAAATGACCATGAAATTATCGTTTGTGTTATACTTATTGAATATATTAATTATGAAATCAATATCTATGAACAATCTATACCACGAATTCTTTCAATTCCAACAAACAATGGAGTCGCTGATCTTGATTTGCTTTTCTTATTGTTATTAATAGGTTCAAATACAAAATAAAGAGTCCGTCCCATCATTTCAACTTAGCAAGTATCATTTTTCGTCTACAAACACATTTTTTGATACAAAGATCATGAAATTAACACTTGTGCCTAAACTACTAAATATATTCATTGAAACAAACCATTCTAAACCCTATTAACACTCTAAATGTGTTTACTTCCACCAATCGAAGAACTCATTCATCTTGGTTTGCATTTTCTACAATTGTTAAGTAGTTTCATTAAAAAATAATGAGACATTCAATGGGCCTCCAGCTAATTACACTCCTCTTTCTGTTCCAAAGACTATTTTTAAATCAATGACCATGAAATTATCGTTTGTTTCATACTTAACGACTATATCAATTGTGAAATCAATATCCATGAACCATCTATACCCAGAATTATTTCAATTCCAACAAACAATGGAGTCCCTGATCTTGATTTGCTTTTCTTATTGATATTAATTTGTTGAAATACAAAATAAAAAGTCCGTCCCATGATTTCTTCTTAGCAAGTATCCTTTTTTGTTTACAAACACACTTTTTGATACTAAGATAATGAAATTAACACTTGTGCCTAAACTAATAAGTATATTCATTAAAACAAACCATTCTCAACCCTATTAACTCTCTAAATGTGTTTACTTCCACCAATCGAAGAATTCATTCATCTTGGTTTGCATTTCGTACTATTGTTAAGTAGTTTCATTCAAAAATAATGAGACATTCAATGCGCCTCCAGCTAAATATACTCTTCTTTCTGTTCCAAAGACTATTTTTCATTCAATCACCATGAAATTATCGTTTGTGTTATACTTATTGAATATATTAATTGTGAAATCAATATCCATGAACCATATATAGCATGAATTCTTTCAATTCCAACAAACAATGGAGTCGCTGATCTTGATTGGCTTTTCTTATTGATATTAATAGGTTCAAATACAAAATAAAGAGTCCGTCCGATCATTTCAACTTAGCAAGTATCCTTTTTCATCTACAAACACATTTTTTGATACAAAGATCATGAAATTAACTCTTGTGCCTAAACTACTAATTATATTCATTGAAACAAACCATTCTAAACCCTATTAACACTCTAAATGTGTTTACTTCCACCACTCGAAGAATTCATTCATCTTGGTTTGCATTTTGTACAATTGTTAAGTAGTTTCATTCAAAAATAATGAGACATTCAATGCGCCTCCAGCTAATTACACACTCATTTTTTCTGTTTTCAAAGACTATTTTTCATTCAATGACCATGAAATTATATCGTTTGTTTCATACTTAACGACTATATTAAATTGTGAAATCAATATCCATGAACCATCTATACCATGAATTCTTTCAATTCCAACAAACACTGGAGTCTCTGATCTTGATTTGCTTTTTGACTTATTGATATTAATTGGTTGAAATACAAAATAAAGAGTTCGTCCCATCATTTTTCACTTATGCAAGTATCCTTTTTTGTCTACAAACACACACTTTTTTGATACAAAGATCATGAAATTAACACTTGTGCCTAAAACTACTAACTATATTCATTGAAACAAACCATTCTAAAACCCTATTAAACACTCTAAATGTGTTTACTTAACCAATCGAAGAATTCATTCATCTTGGTTTGCATTTTTGTACTATTGTTAAGTAGTTTCATTCAAAAAAATAATGAGACATTCAATGCGCCTCCAGCTAATTACACTCTTCTTTCTGTTCCAAAGACTATTTTTTTCATTCAATGACCATGAAATTATCGTTTGTGTTTCATACTTATAACGACTATATTAATTGTGAAATCAATATCCATGAACCATCTATACCCATGAATTCTTTTCAATTCCAACAAACAATGGAGTCGCTGATCTTGATTTGCTTTTTCTTATTGATATATTAATTGGATTGAAATACAAAATAAAAAGAGTTCGTCGTCCCATCATTTCAACTTTAGCAAGTATCCTTTTTTTTGTCTACAAAAATACTTTTTGATACAAAGATCATGAAATTAACACTTGTGCCTAAACTACTAAACTATATTCATTGAAACAAACCATTCTAAACCCTATTAACACTCTAAATGTGTTTACTTCCACCAATCGAAGAATTCATTCATCTTGGTTTGCATTTCGTACTATTTGTTAAGTAGTTTCAATTCAAAAATAATGATGAGACATTCAATGCGCCTCCAGCTAATTACACTCTTCTTTCTGTTCCAAAGACTATTTTTTTCATTCAATGACCATGAAATTATTATCGTTTGTTTTATACTTAACGAATATATTAATTGTGAAATCAATATCCATGAACCATCTATACCATGAATTCTTTCAATTCCAACAAACAATGGAGTCCCTGATCTTGATTTGCTTTTCTTATTGTTATTAATTGGTTCAAATACAAAATAAAAAGAGTCCGTCCCCATCATTTCAACTTAGCAAGTATCCTTTTTTGTCTACAAACACACTTTTTGATACAAAGATAATGAAATTAACACTTTGTGCCTAAACTACTAACTATATTCATTAAAACAAACCATTCTAAACCCTATTAACACTCTAAATGTGTTTACTTCCACCAATCGAAGAATTCATTCATCTTGGTTTGCATTTTGTACAATTGTTAAGTAGTTTCATTCAAAAAAATTAATGAGACATTCAATGCGCCTTCAGCTAATTACACTCTTCTTTCTTTTCCAAAGACTATTTTTTTCATTCAATGACCATGAAATTATCGTTTGTGTTATATACTTATTGAATATATTAATTGTGAAATCAATATCCATGAACCCATCTATATACCATGAATTCTTTCAATTCCAACAAACAATGGAGTCCCTGATCTTGATTTGCTTTTTCTCTTATTGATATTAATTGGTTGAAATACAAAATAAAAAGAGTCCGTCCCATCATTTCATTCAACTTAGCAAGTATCCTTTTTTTTCTCTACAAACACACTTTTTTGATACAAAGATCATGAAATTAACACTTGTGCCTAAACTACTAAAACTATATTCATTGAAAACAAACCATTCTAAAAACCCTATTAAACACTCTAAATGTGTTTACTTCCCACCAATCGAAGAATTTCATTCATCTTGGTTTGCATTTTGTACAGTTGTTAAGTAGTTTCATTCAAAAATAATGAGACATTCAATGCGCCTCCAGCTAATTACACTCCTCTTTCTGTTCCAAAGACTATTTTTTTTCATTCAATGACCATGAAATTATCGTTTTGTTCATACTTAACGACTATATTAAATTTGTGAAATCAATATCCATGAACCATCTATACCATGAATTCTTTCAATTCCAACAAAAACAATGGAGTCCCTGATCTTGATTTGCTTTTCTTATTGATATTAATTGGTTGAAATACAAAATAAAAAGTCCGTCCCATCATTTCAACTTAGCAAGTAGTATCCTTTTTTGTTTACAAACACACACTTTTTGATACAAAAGATCATGAAATTAACACTTGTGCCTAAACTACTAACTAACTATATTCATTAAAAACAAACCATTCTAAACCCTATTAACACTCTAAATGTGTTTACTTCCACCAACCAATCGAAGAATTCATTCATCTTGGTTGGTTTGCATTTCGTACTATTGTTAAGTAGTTTCATTCAAAAATAATGAGACATTCAATGCACCTCCAGCTAATTACACTCTTCTTTCTGTTCCAAAGACTATTTTTCATTCAATGACCATGAAATTATCGTTTGTGTTATACTTATTGAATATATTAATTGTGAAATCAATATCCATGAACCATATATACCCATGAATTCTTTCAATTCCAACAAACAATGGAGTCCCTGATCTTGATTTGCTTTTTTCTTATTGATATTAATTGGTTGAAATACAAAATAAAAAGTCCGTCCCATCATTTTTCTACTTAGCAAGTATCCTTTTTTGTTCTACAAACACACTTTTTTTTTGATACAAAGATCATGAAATTCAACACTTGTGCCTAAAACTACTAAACTATATTCATTAAAAAAAAACATTTCTAAACCCTATTAACACTCTAAATGTGTTTACTTCCACCAATCGAAGAATTCATTCATCTTGGTTTGCATTTCTTACTATTGTTAAAGTAGTTTCATTCAAAAATAAATGAGACATTCAATGCGCCTCCAGCTAATTACACTCCTCTTTTCTATTCCAAAGACTATTTTTCATTCAATGACCCATGAAATTATCGTTTTGTGTTCATACTTAACTACTATATTAATTGTGAAATCAATATCCATGAACCATCTATACCATGAATTCTTTCAATTCCAACAAACAATGGAGTCCCTGATCTTGATTTGCTTTTCTTATTGATATTAATTGGTTTTGAAATACAAAATAAAGAGTCCGTCCCATCATTTCTCTTCTTAGCAAGTATCCTTTTTTGTTTTACAAACACACACTTTTTGATACAAAGATAATGAAATTAACACTTTGTGCCTAAACTACTAAGTATATTCATTAAAACAAACCATTCTAAAACACTATTAACACTCTAAAATGTGTTTACTTCCACCAACCAATCGAAGAATTCATTCATCTTGGTTTGCATTTTTGTACAATTGTTAAGTAGTTTCATTCAAAAATAATGAGACATTCAATGCGCCTCCAGCTAATTACACTCTCTCTTTCTGTTCCAAAAGACTATTTTTCATTCAATGACCATGAAATTATCGTTTGTGTCATATTTAACTACTATATTAATTGTGAAATCAATATCCATGAATCATCTATACCATGAATTCTTTCAATTCTAACAAACAATGGAGTCACTGATCTTGATTTTGCTTTTCTTATTGATATTAATTGGTTGAAATACAAAATAAAAAGTCCGTCCCATCATTTCTACTTAGCAAGTATCCTTTTTTATTACAAACACTCTTTTTTGATACAAAGATAATGAAATTAACACTTGTGCCTAAACTACTAACTATATTCATTAAAACAAACCATTCTAAACCCTATTAACACACTAAAAATGTGTGTTTACTTCCACCAATCGAAGAATTCATTCATCTTGGTGTACATGTCGTATTATTGTTAAATAGTTTGATTCAAAAATAATGAGACATTCAATGCGCCTCCAGCTAATTACACTCCTCTTTCTGTTCCAAAGACTATTTTTCATTCACTGACCATGAAATTATCGTTTGTGTCATACTTAAACGACTATATTAATTGTGAAAATCAATATCCATGAACCATCTATACCATGAATTCTTTCAATTCCAACAAACAATGGAGTCACTGATCTTGATTTGCTTTTCTTATTGATATTAATTGGTTGAAATACAAAATAAAAAGTCCGTCCCATCATTTCTACTTAGCAAGTATCCTTTTTTATCTACAAACACTCTTTTTGATACAAAGATCATGAAATTAACACTTGTGCCTAAACTACTAACTATATTCATTAAAACAAACCATTTTAAACCCTATTAACACTCTAAATGTGTTTACTTCCACCAATCGAAGAATTCATTCATCTTGGTTTGCATTTTGTACAATTGTTAAGTAGTTTCATTCAAAAATAATGAGACATTCAATGCACCTCCAGCTAATTATACTCCTCTTTCTGTTCCAAAGACTATTTTTCATTCAATGACCATGAAATTATCGTTTGTTTCATACTTAACGACTATATTAATTGTGAAATCAATATCCATGAACCATCTAGACCCTGAATTCTTTCAATTCCAACAAACAATGGAGTCCCTGATCTTCATTTGCTTTTCTTATTGATATTAATAGGTTCAAATACAAAATAAAGAGTCCGTCCCATCATTTCAACTTAGCAAGTATCCTTTTTTGTTTACAAACACACTTTTTGATACAAAAGATAATGAAATTAACACTTTGTGCCTAAACTACTATAAGTATATTCATTAAAAGAAACCATTCTAAACCCCTATTAACACTCTAAATGTGTTTACTTCCACCAATCGAAGAATTTCATTCATCTTGGTTTGCATTTTGTACAATTATTAAGTAGTTTCATTCAAAAATAATGAGACATTCAATGCGCCTCCAGCTAATTACACTCCTCTTTCTGTTCCAAAGACTATTTTTCATTCAATGACCATGAAATTATCGTTTGTGTTTATACTTATTGAATATATTAATTGTGAAATCAATATCCATGAACCATATATACCATGAATTCTTTCAATTCCAACAAACAATGGAGTCGCTGATCTTGATTTGCTTTTCTTATTGATATTTAATTTGGTTCAAATACAAAATAAAGAGTCCGTCCCATCATTTCAACACTTAGCAAGTATCCTTTTTCATCTACAAACACACTTTTTTTGATACAAAGATCATGAAATTAACACTTGTGCCTAAACTACTAATATATTCATTCAAACAAACCATTCTAAACCCTATTAACACTCTAAATGTGTTTTTACTTCCACCAATCGAAGAATTCATTCATCTGGGTTTGCATTTTGTACAATTGTTAAGTAGTTTCATTCAAAAATAATGAGACATTCAATGCGCCTCCAGCTAATTACACTCTCTTTCTGTTCCAAAGACTATTTTTCATTCAATGACCATGAAATTATCGTTTGTTTCATACTTAACGACTATATTAATTGTGAAATCAATATCCATGAACCATATATATACCATGAATTTCTTTCAATTCCAACAAACAATGGAGTCCCTGATCTTGATTTGCTTTTCTTATTGATATTAATTTGGTTCAAATACAAAATAAAAGAGTCCGTCCCATCATTTCTTTCTTAGCAAGTATCCTTTTTTGTTTACAAACACACTTTTTGATACAAAGATAATGAAATTAACACTTGTGCCTAAACTACTAACTATATTCATTAAAACAAACCATTCTAAACCCTATTAACACTCTAAATGTGTTTACTTCCACCAATCGAAGAATTCATTCATCTTGGTTTGCATTTTGTACAATTTAATAAGTAGTTTCATTCAAAAATAATGAGACATTCAATGCGCCTCCAGCTAATTATACACTCCTCTTTCTGTTTCCAAAGACTATTTTTCATTCAAATGACCATGAAATTATCGTTTGTGTTATACCTATTTGAATATATTAATTGTGAAATCAATATCCATGAACCATATATATAGCATGAATTCTTTCAATTCCAACAAACAATGGAGTCGCTGATCTTGATTGGCTTTTCTTATTGATATTAATAGGTTCAAATACAAAATAAAGAGTCCGTCCCATCATTTCAACTTAGCAAGTATCCTTTTTCGTCTACAAACACATTTTTTGATACAAAGATCATGAAATTAACTCTTGTGCCTAAACTACTAATTATATTCATTGAAACAAACCATTCTAAACCCTATTAACACTCTAAATGTGCTTACTTCCACCACTCGAAGAATTCATTCATCTTGGTTTGCATTTTGTACAATTGTTAAGTAGTTTCATTCAAAAATAATGAGACATTCAATGCGCCTCTAGCTAATTACACTCCTCTTTCTATTCCAAAGACTATTTTTCATTCAATGACCATGAAATTATCGTTTGTTTCATACTTAACGACTATACTAATTTTGAAATCAATATCCATGAACCATCTATACCATGAATTCTTTCAATTCCAACAAACAATGGAGTCCCTGATCTTGATTTGCTTTTTTTATTGATATTAATTGGTTGAAATACAAAATAAAGAGTTCGTCCCATTATTTCAACTTAGCAAGTATCCTTTTTCGGCTAGAAACACATTTTTTGATACAAAGATCATGAAATTAACTCTTTGCCTAAACTACTAACTATATTCATTGAAACAAACCATTCTAAACCCTATTAACACTCTAAATGTGTTTACTTAACCAATCGAAGAATTCATTCATCTTGGTTTGCATTTCTTACTATTGTTAAGTAGTTTCATTCAAAAATAATGAGACATTCAATGCGCCTCCAGCTAATTACACTCTTCTTTCTGTTCCAAAGACTATTTTTCATTCAATGATCATGAAATTATCGTTTGTTTCTATACTTAACGAATATAATTAATTGTGAAATCAATATCCATGAACCATCTATACCATGAATTCTTTCAATTCCAAACAAAAACAATGGAGTCGCTGATCTTCATTTGCTTTTCTTATTGATATTAATTGGTTGAAATACAAAATAAAAAGAGTTCGTCCCATCATTTCTTCTTAGCAAGTATCCTTTTTTTTGTCTACAAACACACTTTTTGATACAAAGATCATGAAATTAACACTTGTGCCTAAACTACTAACTATATTCATTGAAACAAACCATTCTAAACCCTATTAACACTCTAAATGTGTTTACTTCCACCCAATTGAAGAATTCATTCATCTTGGTTTTGCATTTTCGTACTATTGTTAAGTAGTTTCATTCAAAAATAATGAGACATTTCAATGCGCCTCCAGCAAATTTACCACACTCTTCTCTTTCTGTTCCAAAGACTATTTTTCATTCAATGACCATGAAATTATCGTTTGTGTTATACTTATTGAATATATACTTATTGTGAAATCAATATCCATGAAACCATATATACCATGAATTCTTTCAATTCCAAACAAACAATGGAGTCCCTGATCTTGATTTGCTTTTTTTATTGATATTAATTGGTTGAAATACAAAATAAAAAGTCCATCCCATCATTTCTACTTAGCAAGTATCCTTTTTTATCTACAAACACTCTTTTTGATACAAAGATCATGAAATTCACACTTGTGCCTAAACTACAAAGTATATTCATTAAAAAAAACATTCTAAACCCTATTAACACTCTAAATGTGTTTACTTCCACCAATCGAAGAATTCATTCATCTTGGTTTGCATTTTGTACTATTGTTAAGTAGTTTCATTCAAAAATAATGAGACATTCAATGCGCCTCCGGCTAATTACACTTCTCTTTCTATTCCAAAGACTATTTTTCATTCAATGACCATGAAATTATCGTTTGTGTTATACTTAGTGAATATATTAATTGTGAAATCAATATCCATGAACCATCTATACCATGAATTCTTTCAATTTCCAACAAACACAATGGAGTCCCCTGATCTTGATTTGCTTTTCTTATTGATATTAATTTGTTGAAATACAAAATAAAAAGTCCGTCCCATCATTTCTTCTTCTTAGCAAGTATCCTTTTTTGTGTTTACAAACACACTTTTTGATACAAAGATAATGAAATTTACACTTGTGCCTAAACTAATAAGTATATTATTTAAAACAAACCATTCTCAACCCTATTAACTCTCTAAATGTTTTTACTTCCACCAATAGAAGAATTCATTCATCTTGGTTTGCATTTCGTACTATTGTTAAGTAGTTTCATTCAAAAATAATGAGACATTCAATGCTCCTCCAGCTAATTACACTCTTCTTTTTGTTCCATAGACTATTTTTCATTCAACGACCATGAAATTATCGTTTGTGTCATACTTAACAACTATATTAATTGTGAAATCAATATCCATGAACCATCTATTCCATGAATTCTTTCAATGCCAACAAACAATGGAGTCCCTGATGTTGATTTGCTTTTCTCATTGATATTAATTGGTTGAAATATAAAATAAAAAGTCCGTCCCATCATTTCTACTTAGTAAGTATCCTTTTTTATCTACAAACACACTCTTTTAGTTACAAAGATCATGAAATTCACACTTGTGCTTAAACTACTAAGTATATTCATTAAAACAAACCATTCTCAACCCTATTAACACACTAAATGAGTTTACTTCCACCAATCGAAGAATTCATTCATCTTGGATTGCATTTTGTACTATTGTTAAGTAGTTTCATTCAAAAATAATGAGACATTCAATGCGCCTCCAGCTAATTACACTCCTCTTTCTGTTTCCAAAGACTATATTTTTCATTCAATCAATGACCATGAAATTATCGTTTGTGTGTCATACTTAACTACTATATTAATTGTGAAATCAATATCCATGAACCATCTATACCATGAATTCTTTCAATTCCAACAAACAATGGAGTCGCTGATCTTGATTTGCTTTTCTTATTGATACTAATTGGTTGAAATGCAAAATAAAAAGTCCGTCCCATCATTTCTACTTAGCAAGTATTCTTTTTTATCTACAAACACTCTTTTTGATACAAAGATAATCAAATTAACAATTATGCCTAAACTACTAACTATATTCATTAAAACAAAACCATTTCTAAACCCTATTAACAATCTAAAATGTGTTTACTTCCACCAATCGAGGAATTCATTCATCTTGGTTTGCATTTCGTACTATTGTTAAATAGTTTCATTCAAAAATAATGAGACATTCAATACGCCTCCAGCTAATTACACTCCTCTTTCTGTTCCAAAGACTATTTTTCATTTAATGACCATGAAATTATCGTTTGTGTTATACTTATTGAATATATTAATTGTGAAATCAATATCCTTGAACAATCTATACCACGAATTCTTTCAATTCCAACAAACAATGGAGTCCCTGATCTTGATTTACTTTTCTTATTGATATTAATTTGTTGAAATACAAAATAAAAAGTCTGTCCCATCATTTCTACTTAGCAAGTATCCTTTTTTATCTACAAACACTCTTTTTGATACCAAGATCATGAAATTCACACTTGTGCCTAAACTACTAAGTATATTCATTAAAACAAAACCATTCTCAACCCTATTTAACACTCTAAAATGTGTTTACTTCCACCAATCGAAGAATTCATTCATCTTGGTTTGCATTTTTGTACTATTGTTAAGTAGTTTTTCATTCAAAAATAATGAGACATTCAAATGCGCCTCCACCTAATTACACTCCTCTTTCTGTTCCAAAGACTATTTTTCAATCAATGACCATGAAATTATCGTTTATGTCATATTTAACTACTATATTAATTGTGAAATCAATATTCATGAACCATCTATCCCATGAATTATTTCAATTCCAACAAACAATGGAGTCGCTGATCTTGATTTGCTTTTCTTATTGATACTAATTGGTTGAAATGCAAAATAAAAAGTCTGTCCCATCATTTCTACTTAGCAAGTATTCTTTTTTATCTACAAACACTCTTTTTGATACAAAGATAATGAAATTAACACTTGTGCCTAAACTACTAACTCTATTCATTAAAACAAACCATTCTAAACCCTATTAACACTATAAATGTGTTTACTTCCTCCAATCGAGGAATTCATTCATCTTGGTTTGCATTTCGTACTATTGTTAAATAGTTTCATTCAAAAATAATGAGACATTCAATACGCCTCCACCCAATTACACTCCTCTTTCTGTTCCAAAGACTATTTTTCAATCAATGACCATGAAATTATCATTTGTTTGATACTTAACGACTATATTAATTGTGAAATCAATATCCATGAACCATCTGTTCCCTGAATTCTTTCAATTCCAACAAACAATGGAGTCCCTGATCTTGATTTGCTTTTCTTATTGATATTAATTGGTTGAAATACAAAATAAAAAGTCCGTCCCATGATTTCTTCTTAGCAAGTATCCTTTTTTGTTTACAAACACATTTTTTGATACAAAGATTATCAAATTAACACTTGTGCCTAAACTACTAAGTATATTCATTAAAACAAACCATTCTAAACCCTATTAACACTCTAAATGTGTTTACTTCCACCAATCGAAGAATTCATTCATTCTTGGTTTGGCATTTTGTACAATTGTTAAGCAGTTTTTTCATTCAAAAATAATAAGACATTGCAATGCACCTCCAGCTAAT
>JBAPLH010001500.1:0-66496 GCA_037897445.1 Ceriops zippeliana | reverse complement strand
TGAATGATACCTTTGGCTGATGGATTTAAATAGATTTGGAGTTATAATGGTGTATATACTTTTTTGATTCAATTAATATACTAGGTTGTTTAGCCACATGTGTTATATTTCACGATCAATGTATCAAAAAGTGTGTTTTGAATGAAAAGAGGAGGCTTGCTAGCCAAAAATAATGGGAGGAACTCTTTATTTTTGAATTCAACAATTAAATATCAATAAGAAATTTAATTCAAAATCAAGGACTCCATTGTTTGTTAAATTGAATGAATTCATCTTATAGATGGTCTAGGGGCAATTTTTTCATAATGAATATAGTTATTAAGAAAGAAAGAAAAGTTAATTTCAAGGTTATTGCACGAAAAAATAGTCCTGGTAATAACAAGAGGAGCCTAATTAACATGAGGTGATTAGAAATCCTCATTATTTAAAAATTAAACAAGTTAACATTTGTATGAAACGCAAACCATGATGAATGACACCTTTGGGTGATGGATTTAAATAGATTTGGAGTTTTAATGGTGTATATACTTGTTTGATTCAATTAATATACTAGGTTGTTTACCTACATGTGTTATATTTCATGATCAATGTATCAAAAAGAGTGTTTGGAATCAAAAGAGGAGCCTTGCTAGTTAAAATGATGGGAGGAACTCTCTATTTTTGAATTTTATAATTAATATCAATAAGAAATGCAATTCAAAATGAAGAACTCCATTATTTGTTAAATTGAATGGATTCATGTAATCGATGGTCCACGGGCATTTTATTCAAAATGAATATATTTTTATTAAGAAAGAAACAAAAGTTAATTTCAAGGTTATTGCATGAAAAATAGTCCTCGTAACAACAAGAGGAGCCTCATTAACATGAGGTGATTAGAAATTCTCATTATTTAGGAATTAAAACCAGTTAACATTTGTACGAAATGCAAACCATGATGAATGACACCTTTGGGTGATGGATTTAAATAGATTTGGAGTTTTAATGGTGTATATACTTGTTTGATTCAATTAATATACTAGGTTATTTAGCCACATGTGTTATATTTCATGATCAATGTATCAAAAAGTGTGTTTTTTTGAATCAAAAGAGGAGGCTTGCTAGCCAAAAATAATGGGAGGAACTCTCTATTTTTGAATTCAACAATTAATATCAATAAGAAATGCAATTCAAAATCAAGCACTCCGTTGTTTTTTAAAAATTGAATGAATTCAACTCATAGATGGTCCAGGAGCAATTTTTTCATAATGAATATATTTAATGAGAAAGATTCAAAAGTTAATTCCATGGTTATTGCTTGAAAAATAGTCATGGTAAAAACAAGAGAAGCCTAATTAACATTAGGCGATTAGAATGTCTCATTATTTAGGAATTAAACCAGTTAATATTTGTATTAAATGCAATCTATGATGAATGACACCTTTGGCTGATGGATTTAATTAGATTTGGAGTTTTAATGGTGTATATACTTGTTTGATTCAATTAAAATAGTAGGTTGTTTAGCCACATGTGTTATATTTCATGATCAATGTATCAAAAAGTGTGTTTTGAATCAAAAGAGGAGGCTTGCTAGCCAAAAATAATGGGAGGAATTCTCTATTTTTGAATTCAACAATTAATATCAATAAGAAATGCAATTCAAAATCAAGCACTCCGTTGTTTTCTAAATTGAATGAATTCAACTCATAGATGGTCCAGGAGCAATTTTTTCATAATGAATATAGTTAATGAGAAAGATTCAAAAGTTAATTCCATGGTTATTGCTTAAAAAATAGTCATGGTAAAAACAAGAGAAGCCTAATTAACATTAGGCGATTAGAATGTCTCATTATTTAGGAATTAAACCAGTTAATATTTGTATTAAATGCAATCTATGACGAATGACACCTTTGGCTGATGGATTTAATTAGATTTGGAGTTTTAATGGTGTATATACTTGTTTGATTCAATTAAAATAGTAGGTTGTTTAGCCACATGTGTTATATTTCATGATCAATGTATCAAAAAGTGTGTTTTGAATCAAAATAGGAGGCTTGCTAGCCAAAAATAATGGGAGGAGGAACTCTTTATTTTTGAATTCAACAATTAATATCAATAAGAAATGCAATTCAAAATCAAGGACTCCATTGTTTGTTAAATTGAATGAATTCATCTTATTGATGGTCTAGGGGCAATTTTTACATAATGAATATAGTTATTAAGAAAGAAACAAAAGTTAATTTCAAGGTTATTGCACGAAAAATAGTCCTGCTAATAACAAGAGGAGCCTAATTAACATGAAGTGATTAGAAATTCTCATTATTTAGAATTTAAACCAGTTAACATTTGTGCGAAATGCAAACCATGATGAATGACACCTTTGGGTGATGGATTTAAATAGATTTGGAGTTTTAATGGTTTATATAGTTGTTCGATTCAATTAATATAGTAGGTTGTTTACCTACATGTGTTATATTTCATGATCAATGTATCAAAAAGAGTGTTTGGAATCAAAGGGGGAGGCTTGTTACTTAAAATGATGGGAGGAACTCTCTATTTTTGAATTCTATAATTAATATCAATAACAAATGCAATTCAAAATGAAGAACTCCATTATTTGTTAAATTGAATGAATTCATGTAATCGATGGTCCACGGGCATTTTATTCATAATGAATATATTTATTAAGAAATAAACAAAAGTTAATTTCAAGGTTATTGCATGAAAAATAGTCCTCGTGAGAACAAGAGGAGCCTCATTAACATGAGGTGATTAGAAATTCTCATTTTTTAGGAATTAAACCAGTTAACATTTGAACGAAATGCAAACCATGATGAATGACACCTTTGGGTGATGGATTTAAATAGATTTGGAGTTTTGATGGTGTATATACTTGTTTGATTCAATTAATATACTAGGTTGTTTAGCCACATGTGTTATATTTCATGATTAATGTATCAAAAAGTGTGTTTTGAATCAAAAAAGGAGCCTTGCTAGCCAAATATAATGGCAGGAACTCTCTATTTTTTTAATTCAACAATTAATATCTATAAGCAATGCAATTCCAAATTAAGGACTCCATTATTTGTGAAATTGAATGAATTCATCTTATAGATGGCCTAGGGGCAATTTTTCCATAATGAATATAGTTATTAAGAAAGAATCAAAAGTTAATTCCAAGGTTATTGCTTGAAAAATAGTGATGGTAAAAACAAGAGAAGCCTAATTAACTTTAGGTGATTAGAATGTCTCATTGTTTCGGAATTAAACCAGTTAATATTTGTATTAAATGCAATTTATGATGAATGATACCTTTGGCTGATGGATTTAAATAGATTTGGAGTTATAATGGTGTATATACTTTTTTGATTCAATTAATATACTAGGTTGTTTAGCCACATGTGTTATATTTCACGATCAATGTATCAAAAAGTGTGTTTTGAATGAAAAGAGGAGGCTTGCTAGCCAAAAATAATGGGAGGAACTCTTTATTTTTGAATTCAACAATTAATATCAATAAGAAATTTAATTCAAAATCAAGGACTCCATTGTTTGTTAAATTGAATGAATTCATCTTATAGATGGTCTAGGGGCAATTTTTTCATAATGAATATAGTTATTAAGAAAGAAAGAAAAGTTAATTTCAAGGTTATTGCACGAAAAATAGTCCTGGTAATAACAAGAGGAGCCTAATTAACATGAGGTGATTAGAAATCCTCATTATTTAAAAATTAAACAAGTTAACATTTGTATGAAACGCAAACCATGATGAATGACACCTTTGGGTGATGGATTTAAATAGATTTGGAGTTTTAATGGTGTATATACTTGTTTGATTCAATTAATATACTAGGTTGTTTACCTACATGTGTTATATTTCATGATCAATGTATCAAAAAGAGTGTTTGGAATCAAAAGAGGAGCCTTGCTAGTTAAAATGATGGGAGGAACTCTCTATTTTTGAATTTTATAATTAATATCAATAAGAAATGCAATTCAAAATGAAGAACTCCATTATTTGTTAAATTGAATGGATTCATGTAATCGATGGTCCACGGGCATTTTATTCAAAATGAATATATTTATTAAGAAAGAAACAAAAGTTAATTTCAAGGTTATTGCATGAAAAATAGTCCTCGTAACAACAAGAGGAGCCTCATTAACATGAGGTGATTAGAAATTCTCATTATTTAGGAATTAAACCAGTTAACATTTGTACGAAATGCAAACCATGATGAATGACACCTTTGGGTGATGGATTTAAATAGATTTGGAGTTTTAATGGTGTATATACTTGTTTGATTCAATTAATATACTAGGTTATTTAGCCACATGTGTTATATTTCATGATCAATGTATCAAAAAGTGTGTTTTGAATCAAAAGAGGAGGCTTGCTAGCCAAAAATAATGGGAGGAACTCTCTATTTTTGAATTCAACAATTAATATCAATAAGAAATGCAATTCAAAATCAAGCACTCCGTTGTTTTTTAAATTGAATGAATTCAACTCATAGATGGTCCAGGAGCAATTTTTTCATAATGAATATATTTAATGAGAAAGATTCAAAAGTTAATTCCATGGTTATTGCTTGAAAAATAGTCATGGTAAAAACAAGAGAAGCCTAATTAACATTAGGCGATTAGAATGTCTCATTATTTAGGAATTAAACCAGTTAATATTTGTATTAAATGCAATCTATGATGAATGACACCTTTGGCTGATGGATTTAATTAGATTTGGAGTTTTAATGGTGTATATACTTGTTTGATTCAATTAAAATAGTAGGTTGTTTAGCCACATGTGTTATATTTCATGATCAATGTATCAAAAAGTGTGTTTTGAATCAAAAGAGGAGGCTTGCTAGCCAAAAATAATGGGAGGAATTCTCTATTTTTAATTCAACAATTAATATCAATAAGAAATGCAATTCAAAATCAAGCACTCCGTTGTTTTCTAAATTGAATGAATTCAACTCATAGATGGTCCAGGAGCAATTTTTTCATAATGAATATAGTTAATGAGAAAGATTCAAAAGTTAATTCCATGGTTATTGCTTAAAAAATAGTCATGGTAAAAACAAGAGAAGCCTAATTAACATTAGGCGATTAGAATGTCTCATTATTTAGGAATTAAACCAGTTAATATTTGTATTAAATGCAATCTATGACGAATGACACCTTTGGCTGATGGATTTAATTAGATTTGGAGTTTTAATGGTGTATATACTTGTTTGATTCAATTAAAATAGTAGGTTGTTTAGCCACATGTGTTATATTTCATGATCAATGTATCAAAAAGTGTGTTTTGAATCAAAATAGGAGGCTTGCTAGCCAAAAATAATGGGAGGAACTCTTTATTTTTGAATTCAACAATTAATATCAATAAGAAATGCAATTCAAAATCAAGGACTCCATTGTTTGTTAAATTGAATGAATTCATCTTATTGATGGTCTAGGGGCAATTTTTACATAATGAATATAGTTATTAAGAAAGAAACAAAAGTTAATTTCAAGGTTATTGCACGAAAAATAGTCCTGCTAATAACAAGAGGAGCCTAATTAACATGAAGTGATTAGAAATTCTCATTATTTAGAATTTAAACCAGTTAACATTTGTGCGAAATGCAAACCATGATGAATGACACCTTTGGGTGATGGATTTAAATAGATTTGGAGTTTTAATGGTTTATATAGTTGTTCGATTCAATTAATATAGTAGGTTGTTTACCTACATGTGTTATATTTCATGATCAATGTATCAAAAAGAGTGTTTGGAATCAAAGGGGGAGGCTTGTTACTTAAAATGATGGGAGGAATTCTCTATTTTTGAATTCAACAATTAATATCAATAAGAAATGCAATTCAAAATGAAGAACTCCATTATTTGTTAAATTGAATGAATTCATGTAATCGATGGTCCACGGGCATTTTATTCATAATGAATATATTTATTAAGAAATAAACAAAAGTTAATTTCAAGGTTATTGCATGAAAAATAGTCCTCGTGAGAACAAGAGGAGCCTCATTAACATGAGGTGATTAGAAATTCTCATTTTTTAGAAATTAAACCAGTTAACATTTGAACGAAATGCAAACCATGATGAATGACACCTTTGGGTGATGGATTTAAATAGATTTGGAGTTTTGATGGTGTATATACTTGTTTGATTCAATTAATATACTAGGTTGTTTAGCCACATGTGTTATATTTCATGATTAATGTATCAAAAAGTGTGTTTTGAATCAAAAAAGGAGCCTTGCTAGCCAAATATAATGGCAGGAACTCTCTATTTTTGAATTCAACAATTAATATCTATATAAGCAATGCAATTCAAAATCAAGGACTCCATTATTTGTTAAATTGAATGAATTCATCTTATAGATGGTCCTAGGGGCAATTTTTTCATAATGAATATAGTTATTAAGAGAGAAATCAAAAGTTAATTTCAAGGTTATTGCACGAAAAATAATGATGGTAAAAACAAGAGAAGCCTAATTAATATTAGGTGATTAGAAATTCTCATTATTTAGAAATTAAACCAGTTAAACGTTTGTACGAAAATGCAAACCATGATGAATGACACCTTTGGGTGATGGATTTAAATAGATTTGGAGTTTTAATGGTGTATATAGTTGTTTTGATTCAATTAATATACTAGGTTGTTTTACCTACATGTGTTATATTTCATGATCAATGTATCAAAAAGAGTGTTTGGAATCAAAGAAGGAGGCTTGTTACTTAAAATGATGGGAGGAACTCTCTATTTTTGAATTCTATAATTAATATGAATAACAAATGCAATTCAAAATGAAGAACTCCATTATTTGTTAAATTGAATGAATTCATGTAATCGATGGTCCACGACCATTTTATTCATAATGAATATATTTATTAAGAAATAAACAAAAGTTAATTTCAAGGTTATTGCATGAAAAATAGTCCTCGTGACAACAAGAGGAGCCTCATTAACATGAGGTGATTAGAAATTCTCATTATTTAGGAATTAAACAAGTTAACATTTGAACGAAATGCAAACCATGATGAATGACACCTTTGGCTGATGGATTTAATTAGATTTGGAGTTTTAATGGTGTATATACTTGTTTGATTCAATTAATATACTAGGTTGTTTAGCCACAGGTGTTATATTTCATGATCAATGTATCAAAAAGTGTGTTTTGAATCAAAAGAGCAGGCTCGCTAACCAAAAATAATGGGAGGAACTCTTTATTTTTCAATTCAACAATTAATATCAAGAAGAAATGCAATTCAAAATCAAGGACACCATTGTTTGTTAAATTGAATGAATTCATCTTATGGATGGTCTAGGGGTAATTTTTTCATAATGAATATAGTTATTAAAAAACAAAGAAAAGTTAATTTCAAGGTTATTGCACGAAAAATAGTCCTTGTAATAACAAGAGGAGCCTAATTAACATGAGGTGATTAGAAATTTCTCATTATTTAGGAATTAATCCATTTAACATTTGTACAAAATGCAAACCATGATGAATGACACCTTTGGGTGATGGATTTAAATAGATTTGGAGTTTTAATGGTGTATATACTTGTTTGATTCAATTAATATACTAGGTTGTTTACCTAGATGTGTTATATTTCATGATTAATGTATCAAAAAGAGTGTTTAGAATCAAAAGAGGTGGCTTGCTAGTTAAAATGATGGGAGGAACTCTTTATTTTTGAATTCTATAATTAATATCAATAAGAAATGCAATTCAAAATGAAGAACTCCATTATTTGTTAAATTGAATGAATTCATGTAATCGATGGTCCACGGGGTATTTTTTCATAATGAATATATTTATTAAGAAAGAAACAAAAGTTAATTTCAATGGTTATTGCAGAAAAATAAATCTTCGTAAAAACAAGAGGAGCCTAATTAACATTAGGTGATTAGAAATTCTCATTATTTAGGAATTAAACCAGTTAACATTTGTACGAAATGCAAACCATGATGAATGACACCTTTGGGTGATGGATTTAAATAGATTTGGAGTTTTAATGGTGTATATACTTGTTTGATTCAATTAATATACTAGGTTGTTTAGCCACATGTGTTATATTTCATGATCAATGTATCAAAAAGTGTGTTTTGAATCAAAAGGGGAGCCTTGCTAGCCAAAAATAATGGGAGGAACTCTTTATTTTTGAATTCAACAATTAATATCAATAAGAAATGCAATTCAAAATCAAGCACTCCATTGATTTTTAAATTGAATGAATTCAACTCATAGATGGTCCACGAGCAATTTTTTCATAAAGAATATAGTTAATAAGAAAGAATCAAAACTTAATTTCATGGTTATTGCTTGAAAAATAGTCATGGTAAAAACAAGAGAAGCCTAATTAACATTAGGTGATTAGAATGTCTCATTATTTAGGAATTAAACCAATTAACATTTGTAGGAAATGCAAACCATGATGAATGACACCTTTGGCTGATGGATTTAATTAGATTTGGAGTTTTAATGGTGTATATACTTGTTTGATTCAATTAATATACTAGGTTGTTTAGCCACATGTGTTATATTTCATGATCAATTATCAAAAAGTGTGTGCTTGAATCAAAAGAGGAGGCTCGCTAGCCAAAAAATAATGGGAGGAACTCTTTATTTTTGAATTCAACAATTAATATCAATAAGAAATGCTGTTCAAAATCAAGGACTCCATTGTTTGTTAAATTGAATGAATTCATCTTATAGATGGTCTATGGGCAATTTTTTCATAATGAATATAGTTATTAAGAGAGAAAGAAAAGTTAATTTTCAAGGTTATTGCACGAAAAATAATCCTGGTAAATAACAAGAGGAGCCTAATTAATATAAGGTGATTAGAAATTCTCATTATTTAGAAATTAAACCCGTTAACGTTTGTACGAAATGCAAACCATGATGAATGACACCTTTGGGTGATGGATTTAAATAGATTTGGAGTTTTAATGGTGTATATAGTTGTTCGATTCAATTAATATACTAGGTTGTTTACCTAGATATGTTATATTTCATGATCAATGTATCAAAAAGAGTGTTTGGAATCAAAGGGGGAGGCTTGTTACTTAAAATGATGGGAGGAACTCTCTATTTTTGAATTCTATAATTAATATGAATAACAAATGCAATTCAAAATAAAGAACTCCATTATTTGTTAAATTGAATGAATTCATGTTATCGATGGTCCACGGGCATTTTATTCATAATGAATATATTTATTAAGAAATAAACAAAAGTTAATTTCAAGGTTATTGCATGAAAAATAGTCCTCGTGACAACAAGAGGAGCCTCATTAACATGAGTTGATTAGAAATTCTCATTATTTAGGAATTAAACCAGTTAACATTTGAACGAAATGCAAAACCATGATGAATGACACCTTTGGCTGATGGATTTAATTAGATTTGGAATTTTAATGGTGTATATACTTGTTTGATTCAATTAATATACTAGGTTGTTTAGCCACATGTGTTATATTTCATGATCAATGTATCAAAAAGTGTGTTTTGAATCAAAAGAGGAGGCTCGCTAGCCAAAAATAATGGGAGGAACTCTTTATTTTTTAATTCAACAATTAATATCAATAAGAAATGCAATTCAAAATCAAGGACACCATTGTTTGTTAAATTGAATGAATTCATCTTATGGATGGTCTAGGGGTAATTTTTTCATAATGAATATAGTTATTAAGAAAGAAAGAAAAGTTAATTTCAAGGTTATTGCACGAAAAATAGTCCTTGTAATAACAAGAGGAGCCTAATTAACATGAGGTGATTAGAAATTCTCATTATTTAGAAATTAATCCATTTCACATTTGTACAAAATGCAAACCATGATGAATGACACCTTTGGGTGATGGATTTAAATAGATTTGGAGTTTTAATGGTGTATATACTTGTTTGATTCAATTAATATACTAGGTTGTTTACCCACATGTGTTATATTTCATGATCAATGTATCAAAAAGAGTGTTTGGAATCAAAAGAGGAGGCTTGCTAGTTAAAATGATGGGAGGAACTCTCTATTTTTGAATTCTATAATTAATATCAATAAGAAATGCAATTCAAAATGAAGAACTCCATTATTTGTTAAATTGAATGAATTCATGTAATCGATGGTCCACGGGCATTTTATTCATAATGAATATATTTATTAAGAAAGAAACAAAAGTTAATTTCAAGGTTATTGGCAGAAAATTAGTCCTCGTAACAACAAGAGGAGCCTAATTAACATGAGGTGATTAGAAATTCTCATTATTTAGGAATTAAACCAGTTAACATTTGTACGAAATGCAAACCATGATGAATGACACCTTTGGGTGATGGATTTAAATAGATTTGGAGTTTTAATGGTGTATATACTTGTTTGATTCAATTAATATACTAGGTTGTTTAGCCACATGTGTCATATTTTATGATCAATGTATCAAAAAGTGTGCTTTGAATCAAAAGAGGAAGCTTGCTAGCCAAAAATAATGGGAGGAACTCTCTATTTTTGAATTCAACAATTAATATCAATAAGAAATGCAATTCAAAATCAAGCACTCCGTTGTTTTTTAAATTGAATGAATTCAACTCATAGATGGTCCACGAGCAATTTTTTCATAAAGAATATAGTTAATAAGAAAGAATCAAAACTTAATTTCATGGTTATTGCTTGAAAAATAGTCATGGTAAAAACAAGAGAAGCCTAATTAACATTAGGTGATTAGAATGTCTCATTATTTAGGAATTAAACCAATTAACATTTGTAGGAAATGCAAACCATGATGAATGACACCTTTGGCTGATGGATTTAATTAGATTTGGAGTTTTAATGGTGTATATACTTGTTTGATTCAATTAATATACTAGGTTGTTTAGCCACATGTGTTATATTTCATGATCAATTATCAAAAAGTGTGCTTTGAATCAAAAGAGGAGGCTCGCTAGCCAAAAATAATGGGAGGAACTCTTTATTTTTGAATTCAACAATTAATATCAATAAGAAATGCTGTTCAAAATCAAGGACTCCATTGTTTGTTAAATTGAATGAATTCATCTTATAGATGGTCTATGGGCAATTTTTTCATAATGAATATAGTTATTAAGAGAGAAAGAAAAGTTAATTTCAAGGTTATTGCACGAAAAATAATCCTGGTAATAACAAGAGGAGCCTAATTAATATAAGGTGATTAGAAATTCTCATTATTTAGAAATTAAACCCGTTAACGTTTGTACGAAATGCAAACCATGATGAATGACACCTTTGGGTGATGGATTTAAATAGATTTGGAGTTTTAATGGTGTATATAGTTGTTCGATTCAATTAATATACTAGGTTGTTTACCTAGATATGTTATATTTCATGATCAATGTATCAAAAAGAGTGTTTGGAATCAAAGGAGGAGGCTTGTTACTTAAAATGATGGGAGGAACTCTCTATTTTTGAATTCTATAATTAATATGAATAACAAATGCAATTCAAAATAAAGAACTCCATTATTTGTTAAATTGAATGAATTCATGTTATCGATGGTCCACGGGCATTTTATTCATAATGAATATATTTATTAAGAAATAAACAAAAGTTAATTTCAAGGTTATTGCATGAAAAATAGTCCTCGTGACAACAAGAGGAGCCTCATTAACATGAGTTGATTAGAAATTCTCATTATTTAGGAATTAAACCAGTTAACATTTGAACGAAATGCAAAACCATGATGAATGACACCTTTGGCTGATGGATTTAATTAGATTTGGAATTTTAATGGTGTATATACTTGTTTGATTCAATTAATATACTAGGTTGTTTAGCCACATGTGTTATATTTCATGATCAATGTATCAAAAAGTGTGTTTTGAATCAAAAGAGGAGGCTCGCTAGCCAAAAATAATGGGAGGAACTCTTTATTTTTTAATTCAACAATTAATATCAATAAGAAATGCAATTCAAAATCAAGGACACCATTGTTTGTTAAATTGAATGAATTCATCTTATGGATGGTCTAGGGGTAATTTTTTCATAATGAATATAGTTATTAAGAAAGAAAGAAAAGTTAATTTCAAGGTTATTGCACGAAAAATAGTCCTTGTAATAACAAGAGGAGCCTAATTAACATGAGGTGATTAGAAATTCTCATTATTTAGAAATTAATCCATTTCACATTTGTACAAAATGCAAACCATGATGAATGACACCTTTGGGTGATGGATTTAAATAGATTTGGAGTTTTAATGGTGTATATACTTGTTTGATTCAATTAATATACTAGGTTGTTTACCCACATGTGTTATATTTCATGATCAATGTATCAAAAAGAGTGTTTGGAATCAAAAGAGGAGGCTTGCTAGTTAAAATGATGGGAGGAACTCTCTATTTTTGAATTCTATAATTAATATCAATAAGAAATGCAATTCAAAATGAAGAACTCCATTATTTGTTAAATTGAATGAATTCATGTAATCGATGGTCCACGGGCATTTTATTCATAATGAATATATTTATTAAGAAAGAAACAAAAGTTAATTTCAAGGTTATTGGCAGAAAATTAGTCCTCGTAACAACAAGAGGAGCCTAATTAACATGAGGTGATTAGAAATTCTCATTATTTAGGAATTAAACCAGTTAACATTTGTACGAAATGCAAACCATGATGAATGACACCTTTGGGTGATGGATTTAAATAGATTTGGAGTTTTAATGGTGTATATACTTGTTTGATTCAATTAATATACTAGGTTGTTTAGCCACATGTGTCATATTTTTATGATCAATGTATCAAAAAGTGTGCTTTGAATCAAAAGAGGAAGCTTGCTAGCCAAAAATAATGGGAGGAACTCTCTATTTTTTTGAATTCAACAAATAATATCAATAAGAAATGCAATTCAAAATCAAGCACTCCGTTGTTTTTTAAATTGAATGAATTCAACTCATAGATGGTCCACGAGCAATTTTTTCATAAAGAATATAGTTAATAAGAAAGAATCAAAACTTAATTTCATGGTTATTGCTTGAAAAATAGTCATGGTAAAAACAAGAGAAGCCTAATTAACATTAGGTGATTAGAATGTCTCATTATTTAGGAATTAAACCAATTAACATTTGTAGGAAATGCAAACCATGATGAATGACACCTTTGGCTGATGGATTTAATTAGATTTGGAGTTTTAATGGTGTATATACTTGTTTGATTCAATTAATATACTAGGTTGTTTAGCCACATGTGTTATATTTCATGATCAATTATCAAAAAGTGTGCTTTGAATCAAAAGAGGAGGCTCGCTAGCCAAAAATAATGGGAGGAACTCTTTATTTTTGAATTCAACAATTAATATCAATAAGAAATGCTGTTCAAAATCAAGGACTCCATTGTTTGTTAAATTGAATGAATTCATCTTATTGATGGTCTAGGGGCAATTTTTACAAAATGAATATAGTTATTAAGAAACAAACAAAAGTTAATTTCAAGGTTATTGCACGAGAAATAGTCCTGGTAATAACAAGAGGAGCCTAATTAACATGAGGTGATTAGAAATTCTCATTATTTAGAATTTAAACCAGTTAACATTTGTAGGAAATGCAAACCATGATGAATGACAACTTTGGGTGATGGATTTAAATAGATTTAGAGTTTTAATGGTGTATATAGTTGTTCGATTCAATTGATATACTGGGTTGTTTACCTACATGTGTTATATTTCATGATCAATGTATCAAAAAGAGTGTTTGGAATCAAAGGAGGAGGCTTGTTACTTAAAATGATGGGAGGAACTCTCTATTTTTGGATTCTATAATTAATATCAATAACAAATGCAATTCAAAATGAACAACTCCATTATTTGTTAAATTGAATGAATTCATGTAATCGATGGTCCAAGGGCATTTTATTCATAATTAATATATTTATTAAGAAATAAACAAAAGTTAATTTCAAGGTTATTGCATGAAAAATAGTCCTCGTGACAACAAGAGGAGCCTCATTAACATGAGGTGATTAGAAATTCTTGTTTTAATGGTGTACATTCTTGTTTGATTCAATTAATATACTAGGTTGTTTAGCCACATGTGTTATATTTCATGATCAATGTATCAAAAAGTGTGTTTTGAATCAAAAGAGGAGCCTTACTAGCCAAAAATAATGGGAGGAACTCTTTATTTTTGAATTCAACAATTAATATCAATAAGAAATGCAATTCAAAATCAAGGACTCCATTGTTTGTTAAATTGAATGAATTCATCTTATAGATGGTCTAGGGGCAATTTTTTCATAATGAATATAGTTATTAAGAAAGAAAGAAAACTTAATTTCAAGGTTATTGCTCGAAAAATAGTCCTAGTAATAACAAGAGGAGCCTAATTAACATGAGTTGATTAGAAATCCTTATTATTTGGAAATTAAACTAGTTAACATTTGTACTAAATGCAAACCGTGATGAATGACACCTTTGGGTGATGGATTTAAATAGATTTGGAGTTTTAATGGTGTATATACTTGTTTGATTCAATTAATATACTAGGTTGTTTAGCCACATGTGTTATATTTCATGATCAATGTATCAAAAAGAGTGTTTGGAATCAAAAGAGGAGGCTTGCTAGTTAAAATGATGGGAGGAACTCTCTATTTTTGAATTCTATAATTAATATCAATAAGAAATGCAATTCAAAAAGAAGAACTCCATTATTTGTTGAATTGAATGAATTCATGTAATCGATGGTCCACGGGCATTTTATTCATAATGAATATATTTAATAAGAAAGAAACAAAAGTTAATTTCAAGGTTATTGCCGGAAAATTAGTCCTCGTAACAACAAGAGGAGCCTAATTAACATGAGGTGATTAGAAATTCTCATTATTTACGCATTAACCAGTTAACATTTGTACGAAATGCAAACCATGATGAATGACACCTTTGGGTGATGAATTTAAATAGATTTGGAGTTTTAATGGTGTATATACTTGTTTGATTCAATTAATATACTAGGTTGTTCAGCCACATGTGTTATATTTCATGATCAATGTATCAAAAAGTGTGTTTTGAATCAAAAGAGGAGGCTTGCTAGCAAAAAATAATGGGAGGAACTCTCTATTTTTGAATTCAACAATTAATAACAATAAGAAATGCAATTCAAAATCAAGCACTCCGTTGTTTTTCAAATTGAATGAATTCAACTCATAGATGGTCCAGGAGCAATTTTTTCATAATGAATACAGTTAATGAGAAAGAATCAAAAGTCAATTCCGTGGTTATTGCTTGAAAAATAGTCATGGTAAAAACAAGAGAAGCCTAATTAACATTAGGTGATTAGAATGTCTCATTATTTAGGAATTAAACCAGTTAATATTTGTATTAAATGCAATCCATGATGAATCACACCTTTGGCTGATGGATTTAATTAGATTTGGAGTTTTAATGGTGTATATACTTGTTTGATTCAATTAATATACTAGGTTGTTTAGCCACATGTGTTATATTTCATGATCAATGTATCAAAAAGTGTGTTTTTGAATCAAAAGGGGAGCCTTGCTAGCCAAAAATAATGGGAGGAACTCTTTATTTTTGAATTCAACAATTAATATCAATAAGAAATGCAATTCAAAATCAAGCACTCCGTTGATTTTTAAATTGAATGAATTCAACTCATAGATGGTCCACGAGCAATCTTTTCATAATGAATATAGTTAATAAGAAAGAATCAAAAGTTAATTCCATGGTTATTGCTTGAAAAATAGTCATGGTAAAATCAAGAGAAGCCTAATTAACATTAGGTGATTAGAATGTCTCATTATTTAGGAATTAAACCAGTTAATATTTATACGAAATGCAAACCATGATGAATGACACCTTTGGCTGATGGATTTAATTAGATTTGAAGTTTTAATGGTGTATATACTTGTTTGATTCAATTAATATACTAGGTTGTTTAGCCACATGTGTTATATTTCATGATCAATTATCAAAAAGTGTGTTTTGAATCAAAAGCGGAGGCTTGCTAGCCAAAAATAATGGGGGGAACTCTTTATTTTTGAATTCAACAATTAATATCAATAAGAAATGCAATTCAAAATGAAGAACTCCATTATTTGTTAAATTGAATGGATTCATGTAATCGATGGTCCACGGGCACTTTATTCATAATGAATATATTTATTACGAAAGAAACAAAAGTTAATTTCAAGGTTATTGCATGAAAATTAGTCCTCGTAACAACAAGAGGAGTCTAATTAAAATGAAGTGATTAGAAATTCTCATTATTTAGGAATTAAACCAGTTAACATTTCTACGAAATGCAAACCATGATGAATGACACCTTTGGGTGATGGATTTAAATAGATTTGGAGTTTTAATGGTGTATATACTTGTTTGATTCAATTAATATACTAGGTTATTTAGCCACATGTGTTATATTTCATGATCAATGTATCAAAAAGTGTGTTTTGAATCAAAAGAGGAGGCTTGCTAGCCAAAAATAATGGGAGAAACTCTCTATTTTTGAATTCAACAATTAATATCAATAAGAAATGCAATTCAAAATCAAGCACTCCGTTGTTTTTTAAATTGAATGAATTCAACTCATAGATGGTCCACGAGCAATTTTTTCATAATGAATATAGTTAATGAGAAAGATTCAAAAGTTAATTCCATGGTTATTGCTTGAAAAATAGTCATGGTAAAAACAAGAGAAGCCTAATTAACATTAGGTGATTAGAATGTCTCATTATTTAGGAATTAAACCAGTTAATATTTGTATTAAATGGAATCTATGATGAATGACACCTTTGGCTGATGGATTTAATTAGATTTGGAGTTTTATTGGTGTATATACTTGTTTGATTCAATTAAAATACTAGGTTGTTTAGCCACATGTGTTATATTTCATGATCAATGTATCAAAAAGTGTGTTTTGAATCAAAATAGGAGGCTTGCTAGCCAAAAATAATGGGAGGAACTTTTTATTTTTGAATTCAACAATAAATATCAATAAGAAATGCAATTCAAAATCAAGCACTCCGTTGATTTTTAAATTGAATGAATTCAACTCATAGATGGTCCACGAGCAATTTTTTCATAATGAATATAGTTAATAAGAAAGAATCAAAAGTTAATTCCATGGTTATTGCTTGAAAAATAGTCATGGTAAAAACAAGAGAAGCCTAATTAACATTAGGTGATTAGAATGTCTCATTATTTAGGAATTAAACCAGTTAATATTTGTATTAAATGGAATCCATGATGAATCACAGCTTTGGCTGATGGATTTAATTAGATTTGGAGTTTTAATGGTGTATATACTTGTTTGATTCAATTAATATACTAGGTTTTTTAGCCACATGTGTTATATTTCATGATCAATGTATCAAAAAGTGTGTTTTGAATCAAAAGAGGAGGCTTGCTAGCCAAAAATAATGGGAGGAACTTTTTATTTTTCAATTCAACAATTAATATCAATAAGAAATGCAATTCAAAATCAAGCACTCCGTTGATTTTTAAATTGAATGAATTCAACTCATAGATGGTCCACGAGCAATTTTTTCATAATGAATATAGTTAATGAGAAAGATTCAAAAGTTAATTCCATGGTTATTGCTTGAAAAATAGTCATGGTAAAAACAAGAGAAGCCTAATTAACATTAGGTGATTAGAATGTCTCATTATTTAGGAATTAAACCAGTTAATATTTGTATTAAATGGAATCCATGATGAATCACACCTTTGGCTGATGGATTTAATTAGATTTGGAGTTTTAATGGTGTATATACTTGTTTGATTCAATTAATATACTAGGTTGTTTAGCCACATGTGTTATATTTCATGATCAATGTATCAAAAAGTGTGTTTTGAATCAAAAGAGGAGGCTTGCTAGCCAAAAATAATGGCAGGAACTCTCTATTTTTTAAATAAACAATTAATATCAATAAGAAATGCAATTCAAAATCAAGCACTCCGTTGATTTTTAAATTGAATGAATTCAAGTCATAGATGGTCCACGAGCAATTTTTTCATAATGAATATAGTTAATAAGAAACAATAAAAAGTTAATTCCATGGTTATTGCTTGAAAAATAGTCATGGTAAAAACAAGAGAAGCCTAATTAACATTACGTGATTAGAATGTCTCATTATTTAGGAATTAAACCAGTTAATATTCGTATTAAATGCAATCCATGATGAATCACACCTTTGGCTGATGGATTTAATTAGATTTGGAGTTTTAATAGTGTATATACTTGTTTGATTCAATTAATATACTAGGTTGTTTAGCCACATGTGTTATATTTCATGATGAATGTATCAAAAAGTGTGCTTTGAATCAAAAGAGGAGGCTTGCTAGCCAAAAATAATGGGAGGAACTCTTTATTTTTGAATTCAACAATTAATATCAATAAGAAATGCAGTTCAAAATCAAGGACTCCATTGTTTGTTAAATTGAATGAATTCATCTTATAGATGGTCTATGGGCAATTTTTTCATAATGAATATAGTTATTAAGAGAGAAAGAAAAGTTAATTTCAAGGTTATTGCACGAAAAATAATCCTGGTAATAACAAGAGGAGCCTAATTAATATAAGGTGATTAGAAATTCTCATTATTTAGAAATTAAACCCGTTAACGTTTGTACGAAATGCAAACCATGATGAATGACACCTTTGGGTGATGGATTTAAATAGATTTGGAGTTTTAATGGTGTATATAATTGTTCGATTCAATTAATATACTAGGTTATTTACCTACATGTGTTATATTTCATGATCAATGTATCAAAACGATTGTTTGGAATCAAAGGAGGAGGATTGTTACTTAAAATGATGGGAGGAACTCTCTATTTTTGAATTCTATTATTAATACAAATAACAAATGCAATTCAAAATGAAGAACTCCATTATTTGTTAAATTGAATGAATTCATGTAATCGATGGTCCACGGGCATTTTATTCATAATGAATATATTTATTAAGAAATAAACAAAAGTGAATTTCAAGGTTATTGCATGAAAAATAGTCCTCGTGACAACAAGAGGAGCCTCATTAACATGAGGTGATTAGAAATTCTCATTTTTTAGGAATTAAACCAGTTAACATTTGAACGAAATGCAAACCATGATGAATGACACCTTTGGCTGATTGATTTAAATAGATTTAGAGTTTTAATGGTGTATATACTTGTTTGATTCAATTAATATACTAGGTTGTTTAGCCACATGTGTTATATTTCATGATCAATGTATCAAAAAGTGTGTTTTGAATCAAAAGAGGAGCCTTGCTAGCCAAAAATAATGGCAGGAACTTTCTATTTTTGAATTCAACAATTAATATCAATAAAAAATGCAATTCAAAATTAAGGACTCCATTATTTGTTAAATTGAATGAATTCATCTTATAGATGGTCTAGGGGCAATTTTTTCATAATGAATATAGTTATGAAGAAAGAATCAAAAGTTAATTCCAAGGCTATTGCTTGAAAAATAGTGATGGTAAAAACAAGAGAAGCCTAATTAACATTAGGTGATTAGAATGTCTCATTATTTAGGAATTAAACCAGTTAATATTTGTATTAAATGCAATCTATGATGAATGATACCTTTGGCTGATGGATTTAAAAAGATTTGGAGTTTTAATGGTGTATATACTTGTTTGATTCAATTAATATACTAGGTTGTTTAGCCACATGTGTTATATTTCATGATCAATGTATAAAAAAGAGTGTTTGGAATCAAAAGAGGAGGCTTGTTAGTTAAAATGATGGGTGGAACTCTCTATTTTTGAATTTTATAATTAATATCAATAACAAATGCAATTCAAAATGAAGAACTCCATTATTTGTTAAATTGAATGAATTCATGTAATCGATGGTCCACAGGCATTTTATTCATACTGAATATATTTATTAACAAATAAACAAAAGTGAATTTCAAGGTTATTGCATGAAAAGTAATCCTCGTAACAACAAGTGGAGCCTCATTAACATGAGGTGATTAGAAATTCTCATTATTTAGGAATTAAACCAGTTAACATTTGTACGAAATGCAAACCATGATGAATGACACCTTTGGGAGATGGATTTAAATAGATTTGGAGTTTTAATGGTGTATATACTTGTTTTATTCAATTAATATACTAGGTTATTTAGCCGCATGTGTAATATTTCATGATCAATGTATCAAAAAGTGTGTTTTGAATCAAAAGAGGAGCTTGCTAGCCAAAAATAATGGGAGGAACTCTTTATTTTTGAATTCAGCAATTAATATCAATAAGAAATGCAATTCAAAATCAAGCACTCAGTCGATTTTTAAATTGAATGAATTCAACTCATAGATGGTCCAGGAGCAATTTTTTCATAATGAATATAGTTAATAAGAAAGAATCAAAAGTTAATTACAAGGTTATTGCTTGAAAAATAGTCATGGTAAAAACAAGAGAAGCCTAATTAACATTAGGTGATTAGAATGTCTCATTATTTAGGAATTAAACCAGTTAATATTTGTATTAAATGCAATCCATGATGAATCACACCTTTGGCTGACCGATTTAATAAAATTTGGAGTTTTAATGGTGTATATACTTTTTTAATTTAATTAATATACTAGGTTGTTTACCTACATGTGTTATATTTCATGATCAATGTATCAAAAAGAGTGTTTGGAATCAAAAGAGGAGGCAAGCTAGTTAAAATGATGGGAGGAACTCTCTATTTTTGAATTCTATAATTAATATCAATAAGAAATGCAATTCAAAATGAAGAACTCCATTATTTGTTAAATTGAATGAATTCATGTAATCGATGGTCCACGGGCATTTTATTCATAATGAATATATTTATTAAGAAAGAAACAAAAGTTAATTTCAAGGTTATTGCCGGAAAATTAGTCCTCGTAACAACAAGAGGAGCCTAATTAACATGAGGTGATTAGAAATTCTCATTATTTAGGAATTAAACTAGTTAACATTTGTACGAAATGCAAACCATGATGAATGACACCTTTGGGTGATGGATTTAAATAGGTTTGGAGTTTTAATGGTGTATATACTTGTTTGATTCAATTAATATACTAGGTTATTTAGCCACATGTGTTATATTTCATGATCAATGTATCAAAAAGTGTGTTTTGAATCAAAAGAGGAGGCTTGCTAGCCAAAAATAATGGGAGGAACTCTCTATTTTTGAATTCAACAATTAATATCAATAAGAAATGCAATTCAAAATCAAGGACTCCATTGTTTGTTAAATTGAATGAATTCATCTTATAGATGGTCTAGGGGCAATTTTTACATAATGAATATAGTTATTAAGATAGAAAGAAAAGTTAATTTCAAGGTTATTGCACGAAAAATAGTCCTGGTAATAACAAGAGGAGCCTACTTAACATGAGGTGATTAGAAATTCTCATTATTTAGAAATTAATCCATTTCACATTTGTACAAAATGCAAACCATGATGAACGACACCTTTGGGTGATGGATTTAAATAGATTTGGAGTTTTAATGGTGTATATACTTGTTTGATTCAATTAATATACTAGGTTGTTTACCCACATGTGTTATATTTCATGATCAATGTATCAAAAAGAGTGTTTGGAATCAAAAGAGGAGGCTTGCTAGTTAAAATGATGGGAGGAACTCTCTATTTTTGAATTCAACAATTAATATCAATAAGAAATGCAATTCAAAATCAAGGACTCCATTATTTGTTAAATTGAATGAATTCAACTCATAGACGGTACAGGAGCAATTTTTTCATAATGAATATCGTTAATGAGAAAGAGTCAAAAGTTAATTCCATGGTTATTGCTTGAAAAATAGTCATGGTAAAAACAAGAGAAGCCTAATTAACATTAGGTGATTAGAATGTCTCATTATTTAGGAATTAAACCAGTTAATATTTGTTTTAAATGCAATCTATGATGAATGACACCTTTGGCTGATGGATTTAATTAGATTTGGAGTTTTAATGGTGTATATACTTGTTTGATTCAATTAAAATACTAGGTTGTTTAGCCACATGTGTTATATTTCATGATCAATGTATCAAAAAGTGTGTTTTGAATCAACATAGGAGGCTTGCTAGCCAAAAATAATGGGAGGAACTCTTTATTTTTGAATTCAACAATTAATATCAATAAGAAATGCAATTCAAAATGAAGAACTCCATTATTTGTTAAATTGAATGGATTCATGTAATCGATGGTCCACGGGCACTTTATTCATAATAAATATATTTATTAAGAAAGAAACAAAAGTTAATTTCAAGGTTATTGCATGAAAATTAGTCCTCGTAACAACAAGAGGAGCCTAATTAAAATGAGGTGATTAGAAATTCTCATTATTTAGGAATGGAACCAGTTAACATTTGTACGAAATGCAAACCATGATGAATGACACCTTTGGGTGGTGGATTTAAATAGATTTGGAGTTTTAATGGTGTATATAATTGTTCGATTCAATTAATATACTAGGTTATTTACCTACATGTGTTATATTTCATGATTAATGTATCAAAACGATTGTTTGGAATCAAAGGAGGAGGATTGTTACTTAAAATGATGGGAGGAACTCTCTATTTTTGAATTCTATTATTAATACAAATAACAAATGCAATTCAAAATGAAGAACTTCATTATTTGTTAAATTGAATGAATTCATGTAATCGATGGTCCACGGGCATTTTATTCATAATGAATATATTTATTAAGAAATAAACAAAAGTGAATTTCAAGGTTATTGCATGAAAAATAGTCCTCGTGACAACAAGAGGAGCCTCATTAACATGAGGTGATTAGAAATTCTCATTTTTTAGGAATTAAACCAGTTAACATTTGAACGAAATGCAAACCATGATGAATGACACCTTTGGCTGATTGATTTAAATAGATTTAGAGTTTTAATGGTGTATATACTTGTTTGATTCAATTAATATACTAGGTTGTTTAGCCACATGTGTTATATTTCATGATCAATGTATCAAAAAGTGTGTTTTGAATCAAAAGAGGAGCCTTGCTAGCCAAAAATAATGGCAGGAACTTTCTAATTTTGAATTCAACAATTAATATCAATAAAAAATGCAATTCAAAATTAAGGACTCCATTATTTGTTAAATTGAATGAATTCATCTTATAGATGGTCTAGGGGCAATTTTTTCATAATGAATATAGTTATGAAGAAAGAATCAAAAGATAATTCCAAGGCTATTGCTTGAAAAATAGTGATGGTAAAAACAAGAAAAGCCTAATTAACATTAGGTGATTAGAATGTCTCATTATTTAGGAATTAAACCAGTTAATATTTGTATTAAATGCAATCTATGATGAATGATACCTTTGGCTGATGGATTTAAAAAGATTTAGAGTTTTAATGGTGTATATACTTGTTTGATTCAATTAATATACTAGGTTGTTAAGCCACATGTGTTATATTTCATGATCAATGTATCAAAAAGAGTGTTTGGAATCAAAAGAGAAGGCTTGTTAGTTAAAATGATGGGTGGAACTCTCTATTTTTGAATTTTATAATTAATATCAATAACAAATGCAATTCAAAATGAAGAACTCCATTATTTGTTAAATTGAATGAATTCATGTAATCGATGTTCCACAGGCATTTTATTCATACTGAATATATTTATTAACAAATAAACAAAAGTGAATTTCAAGGTTATTGCATGAAAAATAATCCTCGTAACAACAAGTGGAGCCTCATTAACATGAGGTGATTAGAAATTCTCATTATTTAGGAATTAAACCAGTTAACATTTGTACGAAATGCAAACCATGATGAATGACACCTTTGGATGATGGATTTAAATAGATTTGGAGTTTTAATGGTGTATATACTTGTTTGATTCAATTAATATACTAGGTTATTTAGCCACATGTGTAATATTTCAAGATCAATGTATCAAAAAGTGTGTTTTGAATCAAAAGAGGAGCTTGCTAGCCAAAAATAATGGGAGGAACTCTTTATTTTTGAATTGAACAATTAATATCAATAAGAAATGCAATTCAAAATCAAGCACTCAGTCGATTTTTAAATTGAATGAATTCAACTCATAGATGGTCCAGGAGCAATTTTTTCATAATGAATATAGTTAATAAGAAAGAATCAAAAGTTAATTACAAGGTTATTGCTTGAAAAATAGTCATGGTAAAAACAAGAGAAGCCTAATTAACATTAGGTGATTAGAATGTCTCATTATTTAGGAATTAAACCAGTTAATATTTGTATTAAATGCAATCCATGATGAATCACACCTTTGGCTGACCGATTTAATTAGATTTGGAGTTTTAATGGTGTATATACTTGTTTAACTTAATTAATATACTAGGTTGTTTACCTACATGTGTTATATTTCATGATCAATGTATCAAAAAGAGTGTTTGGAATCAAAAGAGGAGGCAAGCTAGTTAAAATGATGGGAGGAACTCTCTATTTTTGAATTCTATTATTAATATCACTAAGAAATGCAATTCAAAATGAAGAACTCCATTATTTGTTAAATTGAATGAATTCATGTAATCGATGGTCCACAGGCATTTTATTCATAATGAATATATTTATTAAGAAAGAAACAAAAGTTAATTTCAAGGTTATTGCCGGAAAATTAGTCCTCGTAACAACAAGAGGAGCCTAATTAACATGAGGTGATTAGAAATTCTCATTATTTAGGAATTAAACCAGTTAACATTTGTACGAAATGCAAAGCATGATGAATGACACCTTTGGGTGATGGATTTAAATAGATTTGGAGTTTTAATGGTGTATATACTTGTTTGATTCAATTAATATACTAGGTTGTTTAGCCACATGTGTTATATTTCATGATCAATTATCAAAAAGTGTGTTTTGAATCAAAAGCGGAGGCTTGCTAGCAAAAAATAATGGGAGGAACTCTCTATTTTTGAATTCAACAATTAATATCAATAAGAAATGCAATTCAAAATCAAGCACTCCGTTGTTTTTTAAATTGAATGAATTCAACTCATAGATGGTCCACGAGCAATTTTTTCATAATGAATACAGTTAATGAGAAAGAATCAAAAGTTAATTCCGTGGTTATTGCTTGAAAAATAGTCATGGTAAAAATAAGAGAAGCCTAATTAACATTAGGTGATTAGAATGTCTCATTATTTAGGAATTAAACCAGTTAATATTTGTATTAAATGCAATCCATGATGAATCACACCTTTGGCTGATGGATTTAATTAGATTTGGAGTTTTAATGGTGTATATACTTGTTTCATTCAATTAATATACTAGGTTGTTTAGCCACATGTGTTATATTTCATGATCAATGTATCAAAAAGTGTGTTTTGAATCAAAAGAGGAGGCTCGCTAGCCAAAAATAATGGGAGGAACTCTCTATTTTTGAATTCAACAATTAATATCAATAAGAAATGCAATTCAAAATCAAGCACTCCGTTGATTTTTAAATTGAATGAATTCAACTCATAGATAGTCCACGAGAAATTTTTTCATAATGAATATAGTTAATAAGAAACAATCAAAAGTTAATTCCATGGTTATTGCTTGAAAAATAGTCATGGTAAAAACAAGAGAAGCCTAATTAACATTAGGTGATTAGAATGTCTCATTATTTAGGAATTAAACCAGTTAATATTTGTATTAAATGCAATCCATGATGAATCACACCTTTGGCTGATGGATTTAATTAGATTTGGAGTTTTAATGGTGTATATACTTGTTTGATTCAATTAATATACTAGGTTGTTTAGCCACATGTGTTATATTTCATGATCAATGTATCAAAAAGTGTGTTTTGAATCAAAAGGGGAGCCTTGCTAGCCAAAAATAATGGGAGGAACTCTTTATTTTTGAATTCAACAATTAATATCAATAAGAAATGCAATTCAAAATCAAGCACTCAGTCGATTTTTAAATTGAATGAATTCAACTCATAGATGGTCCAGGAGCAATTTTTTCATAATGAATATAGTTAATAAGAAAGAATCAAAAGTTAATTACAAGGTTATTGCTTGAAAAATAGTCATGGTAAAAACAAGAGAAGCCTAATTAACATTAGGTGATTAGAATGCCTCATTATTTAGGAATTAAACCAGTTAATATTTGTATTAAATGCAATCCATGATGAATCACACCTTTGGCTGACCGATTTAATTAGATTTGGAGTTTTAATGGTGTATATACTTGTTTAATTTAATTAATATACTAGGTTGTTTACCTACATGTGTTATATCAAAAAGAGTGTTTGGAATCAAAAGAGGAGGCAAGCTAGTTAAAATGATGGGAGGAACTCTCTATTTTTGAATTCTATAATTAATATCAATAAGAAATGCAATTCAAAATGAAGAACTCCATTATTTGTTAAATTGAATGAATTCATGTAATCGATGGTCCACGGGCATTTTATTCATAATGAATATATTTATTAAGAAAGAAACAAAAGTTAATTTCAAGGTTATTGCCGGCAAATTAGTCCTCGTAACAACAAGAGGAGCCTAATTAACATGAGGTGATTAGAAATTCTCATTATTTAGGAATTAAACTAGTTAACATTTGTACGAAATGCAAAGCATGATGAATGACACCTTTGGGTGATGGATTTAAATAGATTTGGAGTTTTAATGGTGTATATACTTGTTTGATTCAATTAATATACTAGGTTGTTTAGCCACATGTGTTATATTTCATGATCAATTATCAAAAAGTGTGTTTTGAATCAAAAGCGGAGGCTTGCTAGCAAAAAATAATGGGAGGAACTCTCTATTTTTGAATTCAACAATTAATATCAATAAGAAATGCAATTCAAAATCAAGCACTCCGTTGTTTTTTAAATTGAATGAATTCAACTCATAGATGGTCCAGGAGCAATTTTTTCATAATGAATACAGTTAATGAGAAAGAATCAAAAGTTAATTCCGTGGTTATTGCTTGAAAAATAGTCATGGAAAAAATAAGAGAAGCCTAATTAACATTAGGTGATTAGAATGTCTCATTATTTAGGAATTAAACCAGTTAATATTTGTATTAAATGCAATCCATGATGAATCACACCTTTGGCTGATGGATTTAATTAGATTTGGAGTTTTAATGGTGTATATACTTGTTTGATTCAATTAATATACTAGGTTGTTTAGCCACATGTCTTATATTTCATGATCAATGTATCAAAAAGTGTGTTTTGAATCAAAAGGGGAGCCTTGCTAGCCAAAAATAATGGGAGGAACTCTTTATTTTTGAATTCAACAATTAATATCAATAAGAAATGCAATTCAAAATCAAGCACTCCGTTGATTTTTAAATTGAATGAATTCAACTCATAGATAGTCCACGAGAAATTTTTTCATAATGAATATAGTTAATAAGAAACAATCAAAAGTTAATTCCATGGTTATTGCTTGAAAAATAGTCATGGTAAAAACAAGAGAAGCCTAATTAACATTAGGTGATTAGAATGTCTCATTATTTAGGAATTAAACCAGTTAACATTTGTACGAAATGCAAACCATGATGAATGACACCTTTGGCTGATGGATTTAATTAGATTTGGAGTTTTAATGGTGTATATACTTGTTTGATTCAATTAATATACTAGGTTGTTTAGCCACATGTGTTATATTTCATGATCAATTATCAAAAAGTGTGTTTTGAATCAAAAGAGGAGGCTTGCTAGCCAAAAATAATGGGAGGAACTCTTTATTTTTTAATTCAACAATTAGTATCAATAAGAAATGCAATTCAAAATCAAGGACACCATTGTTTGTTAAATTGAATGAATTCATCTTATAGAAGGTCTAGGGGTAATTTTTTCATAATGAATATAGTTATTAAGAAAGAAAGAAAAGTTAATTTCAAGGTTATTGCACGAAAAATAGTCCTGGTAATAACAAGAGGAGCCTAATTAACATGAGGTGATTAGAAATTCTCATTATTTAGAAATTAATCCATTTCACATTTGTACAAAATGCAAACCATGATGAACGACACCTTTGGGTGATGGATTTAAATAGATTTGGAGTTTTAATGGTGTATATACTTGTTTGATTCAATTAATATACTAGGTTGTTTACCCACATGTGTTATATTTCATGATCAATGTATCAAAAAGAGTGTTTGGAATCAAAAGAGGAGGCTTGCTAGTTAAAATGATGGGAGGAACTCTCTATTTTTGAATTCAACAATTAATATCAATAAGAAATGCAATTCAAAATCAAGGGCTCCATTATTTGTTAAATTGAATGAATTCATCTTATAGATGGTCTAGGGGCAATTTTTTCATAATGAATATAGTTAATAAGAAAGATTCAAAAGTTAATTACAAGGTTATTGCTTGAAAAATAGTCATGGTAAAAACAAGAGAAGCCTAATTAACATTAGGTGATTAAAATGTCTCATTATTTAGGAATTAAACCAGTTAATATTTGTTTTAAATGCAATCTATGATGAATGACACCTTTGGCTGATGGATTTAATTAGATTTGGAGTTTTAATGGTGTATATACTTGTTTGATTCAATTAAAATACTAGGTTGTTTAGCCACATGTGTTATATTTCATGATCAATGTATCAAAAAGTGTGTTTTGAATCAAAATAGGAGGCTTGCTAGCCAAAAATAATGGGAGGAACTCTTTATTTTTGAATTCAACAATTAATATCAATAAGAAATGCAATTCAAAATGAAGAACTCCATTATTTGTTAAATTGAATGGATTCATGTAATCGATGGTCCACGGGCACTTTATTCATAATGAATATATTTATTAAGAAAGAAACAAAAGTTAATTTCAAGGTTATTGCATGAAAATTAGTCCTCATAACAACAAGAGGAGCCTCATTAACATGAGGTGATTAGAAATTCTCATTATTTAGGAATTAAACCAGTTAACATTTGTACAAAATGCAAACCATGATGAATGACACCTTTGGGAGATGGATTTAAATAGATTTGGAGTTTTAATGGTGTATATACTTGTTTTATTCAATTAATATACTAGGTTATTTAGCCACATGTGTTATATTTCATGATCAATGTATCAAAAAGTGTGTTTTGAATCAAAAGAGGAGGCTTGCTAGGCAAAAATAATGGGAGGAACTCTCTATTTATGAATTCAACAATTAATATCAATAAGAAATGCAATTCAAAATGAAGAACTCCATTATTTGTTAAATTGAATGGATTCATGTAATCGATGGTCCACGGGCACTTTATTCATAATGAATATATTTATTAAGAAAGAAACAAAAGTTAATTTCAAGGTTATTGCATGAAAATTAGTCCTCATAACAACAAGAGGAGCCTCATTAACATGAGGTGATTAGAAATTCTCATTATTTAGGAATTAAACCAGTTAACATTTGTACAAAATGCAAACCATGATGAATGACACCTTTGGGAGATGGATTTAAATAGATTTGGAGTTTTAATGGTGTATATACTTGTTTTATTCAATTAATATACTAGGTTATTTAGCCACATGTGTTATATTTCATGATCAATGTATCAAAAAGTGTGTTTTGAATCAAAAGAGGAGGCTTGCTAGGCAAAAATAATGGGAGGAACTCTCTATTTATGAATTCAACAATTAATATCAATAAGAAATGCAATTCAAAATCAAGCACTCCATTATTTGTTAAATTGAATGGATTCATGTAATCGATGGTCCACGGGCACTTTATTCATAATGAATATATTTATTAAGAAAGAAACAAAAGTTAATTTCAAGGTTATTGCATGAAAATTAGTCCTCGTAACAACAAGAGGAGCCTAATTAAAATGAGGTGATTAGAAATTCTCATTATTTAGGAATGAAACCAGTTAACATTTGTACGAAATGCAAACCATGATGAATGACACCTTTAGGTGATGGATTTAAATAGATTTGGAGTTTTAATGGTGTATATACTTGTTTGATTCAATTAATATACTAGGTTGTTTAGCCACATGTGTTATATTTCATGATCAATGTATCAAAAAGTGTGTTTTGAATCAAAAGGGGAGCCTTGCTAGCTAAAAATAATGGGAGGAACTCTTTATTTTTGAATTCAACAATTAATATCAATAAGAAATGCAATTCAAAATCAAGCACTCCGTTGATTTTTAAATTGAATGAATTCAACTCATAGATGGTCCACGAGCAATTTTTTCATAATGAATATAGTTAATAAGAAAGAATCAAAAGTTAATTCCATGGTTATTGCTTGAAAAATAGTCATGGTAAAAACATGAGACACCTAAGTAACATTAGGTGATTAGAATGTCTCATTATTTAGGAATTAAACCAGTTAACATTTGTACGAAATGCAAACCATGATGAATGACACCTTTTGCTGATGGATTTAATTAGATTTGGAGTTTTAATGGTGTATATACTTGTTTGATTCAATTAATATACTAGGTTGTTTAGCCACATGTGTTATATTTCATGATCAATGTATCAAAAAGTGTGTTTTGAATCAAAAGAGGAGGCTTGCTAGAGAAAAATAATAGGAGGAACTCTATATTTTTGAATTCAACAATTAATATCAATAAGAAATGCAATTGAAAATCAAGGACTCCATTATTTGTTAAATTGAATGAATTCATCTTATAGATGGTCTAGGGGCAATTTTTTCATAATGAATATAGTTAATAAGAAAGATTCAAAAGTTAATTCCATGGTTATTGCTTGAAAAATAGTCATGGTAAAAACAAGAGAAGCCTAATTAACATTAGGTGATTAGAATGTCTCATTATTTAGGAGTTAAACCAGTTAACATTTGTACGAAATGCAAACCATGATGAATGACACCTTTGGCTGATGGATTTAATTAGATTTGGTGTTTTAATGGTGTATATACTTGTTTGATTCAATTAATATACTAGGTTGTTTAGCCACAAGTGTTATATTTCATGATCAATTATCAAAAAGTGTGTTTTGAATCAAAAGAGGAGGCTTGCTAGCCAAAAATAATGGGAGGAACTCTTTATTTTTTAATTCAACAATTCATATCAATAAGAAATGCAATTCAAAATCAAGGACACCATTGTTTGTTAAATTGAATGAATTCATCTTATAGATGGTCTAAGGGCAATTTTTTCATAATGAATATAGTTATTAAGAAAGAAAGAAAAGTTAATTTCAAGGTTATTGCACGAAAAATAGTCCTTGTAATAACAAGAGGAGCCTAATTAACATGAGGTGATTAGAAATTCTCATTATTTAGAAATTAATCCATTTCACATTTGAACAAAATGCAAACCATGATGAATGACACCTTTGGGTGATGGATTTAAATAGATTTGGAGTTTTAATGGTGTATATGCTTGTTTGATTCAATTAATATACTAGGTTGTTTACCCACATGTGTTATATTTCATGATCAATGTATCAAAAAGAGTGTTTGGAATCAAAAGAGGAGGCTTGCTAGTTAAAATGATGGGAGGAACTCTCTATTTTTGAATTCTATAATTAATATCAATAAGAAATGCAATTCAAAATGAAGAACTCCATTATTTGTTAAATTGAATGAATTCATGTAATCGATGGTCCACGGGCATTTTATTCATAATGGATATATTTAATAAGAAAGAAACAAAAGTTAATTTCAAGGTTATTGCCGGAAAATTAGTCCTCGTAACAACAAGAGGAGCCTAATTAACGTGAGGTGATTAGAAATTCTCATTATTTAGGAATTAAACCAGTTAACATTTGTACGAAATGCAAACCATGATGAATGACACCTTGGGGTGATGGATTTAAATAGATTTGGAGTTTAATGGTGTATATACTTGTTTGATTCAATTAATATACTAGGTTGTTTAGCCACATGCGTCATATTTCATGATCAATGTATCAAAAAGTGTGTTTTGAATCAAAAGAGGAGGCTTGCTACAGAAAAATAATAGGAGGAACTCTATATTTTTGAATTCAATAATTAATATCAATAAGAAATGCAATTCAAAATCAAGGACTCCATTATTTGTTAAATTGAATGAATTCATCTTATAGATGGTCTAGGGGCAATTTTTTCATAATGAATATAGTTAATAAGAATGATTCAAAAGTTAATTCCATGCTTATTGCTTGAAAAATAGTCATGGTAAAAACAAGAGAAGCCTAATTAACATTAGGTGATTAGAATGTCTCATTATTTAGGAATTAAACCAGTTAATATTTGTATTAAATGCAATCTATGATGAATGACACCTTTGGCTGATGGATTTAATTAGATTTGGCGTTTTAATGGTGTATATACTTGTTTGATTCAATTAAAATACTAGGTTGTTTAGCCACATGTGTTATATTTCATGATCAATGTATCAAAAAGTGTGTTTTGAATCAAAATAGGAGGCTTGCTAGCCAAAAATAATGGGAGGAACTCTTTATTTTTGAATTCAACAATTAATATTAATAAGAAATGCAATTCATAATGAAGAACTCCATTATTTGTTAAATTGAATGGATTCATGTAATCGATGGTCCACGGGCACTTTATTCATAATGAATATATTTATTAAGAAAGAAACAAAAGTTAATTTCAAGGTTATTGCATGAAAATTAGTCCTCGTAACAACAAGACGAGCCTAATTAAAATGAGGTGATTAGAAATTCTCATTATTTAGGAATTAAACCAGTTAACATTTGTACGAAATGCAAACCATGATGAATGACACCTTTGGGTGATGGATTTAAATAGATTTGGAGTTTTAATGGTGTATATACTTGTTTTATTCAATTAATATACTAGGTTATTTAGCCACATGTGTTATATTTCATGATCAATGTATCAAAAAGTGTGTTTTGAATCAAAAGAGGAGGCTTGCTAGGCAAAAATAATGGGAGGAACTCTCTATTTATGAATTCAACAATTAATATCAATAAGAAATGCAATTCAAAATCAAGCACTCTGTTGTTTTTTAAATTGAATGAATTCAACTCATAGACGGTACAGGAGCAATTTTTTCATAATGAATATCGTTAATGAGAAAGAGTCAAAAGTTAATTCCATGGTTATTGCTTGAAAAATAGTCATGGTAAAAACAAGAGAAGCCTAATTAACATTAGGTGATTAGAATGTCTCATTATTTAGGAATTAAACCAGTTAATATTTGTATTAAATGCAATTTATGATGAATGACACCTTTGGCTGATGGATTTAATTAGATTTGGAGTTTTAATGGTGTATATACTTGTTTGATTCAATTAAAATACTAGGTTGTTTAGCCACATGTGTTATATTTCATGATCAATGTATCAAAAAGTGTGTTTTGAATCAAAAGAGGAGGCTTGCTAGCCAAAAATAATGGGAGGAACTCTTTATTTTTGAATTCAACAATTAATATCAATAAGAAATGCAATTCAAAATCAAGGACTCCATTGTTTGTTAAATTGAATGAATTCATCTTATAGATGGTCTAGGGGCAATTTTTTCATAATGAATATAGTTATTAAGAAAGAAAGAAAAGTTAATTTCAAGGTTATTGCACGAGAAATAGTCCTGGTAATAACAAGAGGAGCCTAATTAACATGAGGTGATTAGAAATTCTCATTATTTAGAATTTAAACCAGTTAACATTTGTACGAAATGGAAACCATGATGAATGACACCTTTGGGTGATGGATTTAAATAGATTTGGAGTTTTAATGGTGAATATAGTTGTTCGATTCAATTAATATACTAGGTTGTTTACCTACATGTGTTATATTTCATGATCAATGTATCGAAAAGAGTGTTTGGAGTCAAAGGAGGAGGCTTGTTACTTAAAATGATGGGAGGAACTCTCTATTTTTGAATTCTGTAATTAATATCAATAACAAATGCAATTCAAAATGAAGAATTCCATTATTTGTGAAATTGAATGAATTCATGTAATCGATGGTCCACGGGCATTTTATTCATAATGAATATATTTATTCACAAATAAACAAAGGTTAATTTTACGGTTATTGCATGAAAAATAATCCTCGTAACAACAAGTGGAGCCTCATTAACATGATGTGATTAGAAATTCTCATTATTTAGGAATTAATCCAGTTAACATTTGTACGAAATGCAAACCATGATGAATGACACCTTTGGGTGATGGATTTAAATAGATTTGGAGTTTTAATGGTGTATATACTTGTTTGATTCAATTAATATACTAGGTTATTTAGCCACATGTTATATTTCATGATCAATGTATCAAAAAGTGTGTTTTGAATCAAAAGAGGAGGCTTGCTAGCCAAAAATAATGGGAGGAACTCTTTATTTTTGAATTCAACAATTAATATCAATAAGAAATGCAATTCAAAATCAAGGACTCCATTGTTTGTTAAATTGAATGAATTCAACTTATAGATGGTCTAGGGGCAATTTTTTCATAATGAATATAGTTATTAAGAAAGAAAGAAAAGTTAATTTCAAGGTTATTGCACGAAAAATAGTCCTGGTAATAACAAGAGGAGCCTAATTAACATGAGGTGATTAGAAATTCTCATTATTTAGAATTTAAACCAGTTAACATTTGTACGAAATGCAAACCATGATGAATGACACCTTTGGGTGATGGATTTAAATAGATTTGGAGTTTTAATGGTGTATATAATTGTTCGATTCAATTAATATACTATGTTGTTTACCTACATGTGTTATATTTCATGATCAATGTATCAAAAAGATTGTTTGGAATCAAAGGAGGAGGCTTGTTACTTAAAATGATGGGAGGAACACTCTATTTTTGAATTCTATTATTAATATCAATAACAAATGCAATTCAAAATGAAGAACTCCATTATTTGTTAAATTGAATGAATTCATGTAATCGATGGTCCACGGGCATTTTATTCATAATGAATATATTTATTAACAAATAAACAAAAGTGAATTTCAAGGTTATTGCATGACAAATAGTCCTCGTGACAACAAGAGGAGCCTCATTAACATGAGGTGATTAGAAATTCTCATTTTTTAGGAATTAAACCAGTTAACATTTGAACGAAATGCAAACCATGATGAATGACACCTTTGGCTGATGGATTTAAATAGATTTAGAGTTTTAATGGTATATATACTTGTTTGATTCAATTAATATACTAGGTTGTTTAGCCACATGTGTTATATTTCATGATCAATGTATCAAAAAGTCTGTTTTGAATCAAAAGAGGAGCCTTGCTAGCCAAAAATAATGGCAGGAACTTTCTATTTTTGAATTCAACAATTAATATCAATAAGAAATGCAATTCAAAATTAAGGACTCCATTATTTGTTAAATTGAATGAATTCATCTTATAGATGGTCTCAGGGCAATTTTTTCATAATGAATATAGTTATGAAGAAAGAATCAAAAGTTAATTCCAAGGCTATTGCTTGAAAAATAGTGATGGTAAAAACAAGAGAAGCCTAATTAACATTAGGTCATTAGAATGTCTCATTATTTAGGAATTAAACCAGTTAATATTTGTATTAAATGCAATCTATGATGAATGATACCTTTGGCTGATGGATTAAAAAAGATTTGGAGTTTTAATGGTGTATATACTTGTTTGATTCAATTAATATACTAGGTTGTTTAGCCACATGTGTTATATTTCATGATCAATGTATCAAAAAGTGTGTTTTGAATCAAAAGAGGAGGCTTGCTAGCCAAAAATAATGGGAGGAACTCTTTATTTTTGAATTCAACAATTAATATCAATAAGAAATGCAATTCAAAATCAAGGACTCCATTGTTTGTTAAATTGAATGTATTCATCTTATAGATGGTCTAGGGGCAATTTTTTCATAATGAATATAGTTATTAAGAAAGAAAGAAAAGTTAATTTCAAGGTTATTGCACGAAAAATAGTCCTGGTAATAATAAGAGGAGCCTAATCCACATATGGTGATTAGAAATCCTCATTATTTAGAAATTGAACCAGTTAACATTTGTACGAAATGCAAACCATGATGAGTGACACCTTTGGGTGATGGATTTAAATAGATTTGGAGTTTTAATGGTGTATATACTTGATAGATTCAATTAATATACTTCGTTGTTTACCTACATGTGTTATATTTCATGATCAATGTATCCAAAAGAGTGTTTGGAATCAAAAGAGGAGGCTTGTTAGTTAAAATGATGGGTGGAACTCTCTATTTTTGAATTTTATAATTAATATCAATAACAAATGCAATTCAAAATGAAAAACTCCATTATTTGTTAAATTGAATGAATTCATGTACTCGATGGTCCACAGGCATTTTATTCATACTGAATATATTTATTAACAAATAAACAAAAGTGAATTTCTAGGTTATTGCATGAAAAATAACCCTCGTAACAACAAGTGGAGCCTCATTAACATGAGGTGATTAGAAATTCTCATTATTTAGGAATTAAACCAGTTAACATTTGTACGAAATGCAAACCATGATAAATGACACCTTTGGGTGATGGATTTAAATAGATTTGGAGTTTTAATGGTGTATATACTTGTTTGATTCAATTAATATACTAGGTTGTTTAGCCACATGTGTAATATTTCACGATCAACGTATCAAAAACTGTGTTTTGAATCAAAAGAGGAGCTTGCTAGCCAAAAATAATGGGAGGAACTCTTTATTTTTGAATTCAACAATTAATATCAATAAGAAATGCAATTCAAAATCAAGCACTCCGTTGATTTTTAAATTGAATGAATTCAACTCATAGATGGTCCACGAGCAATTTTTTCATAATGAATATAGTTAATAAGAAAGAATCAAAAGTTAATTACAAGGTTATTGCTTGAAAAATAGTCATGGTAAAAACAAGAGAAGCCTAATTAACATTAGGTGATTAGAATGTCTCATTATTGAGGAATTAAACCAGTTAATATTTGTATTAAATGCAATCCATGATGAATCACACCTTTGGCTGACGAATTTAATTAGATTTGGAGTTTTAATGGTGTATATACTTGTTTCATTTAATTAATATACTAGGTTGTTTACCTACATGTGTTATATTTCATGATCAATGTATCAAAAAGAGTGTTTGGAATCAAAAGAGGAGGCAAGCTATTTAAAATGATGGGAGGAACTCTCTATTTTTGAATTCTATAATTAATATCAATAAGAAATGCAATTCAAAATGAAGAACTCCATTATTTTTTAAATTAAATGAATTCATGTAATCGATGGTCCACGACCATTTTATTCATAATGATATATTTATTAAGAAAGAAACAAAAGTTAATTTCAAAGTTATTGCATGAAAATTAGTCCTCGTAACATCAAGAGGAGCCTAATTAACATGAGGTGATTACAAATTCTCATTATTTAGGAATTAAACCAGTTAACATTTGAACGAAATGCAAACCATGATGAATGACACCTTTGGGTGATGGAATTAAATAGATTTGGAGTTTTAATAGTGTATATACTTGTTTGATTCAATTAATATACTAGGTTGTTTAGCCACATGTGTTATATTTCATGATCAATGTATCAAAAAGTGTGTTTTGAATCAAAAGAGGAGGCTTGCTAGCCAAAAATAATGGGAGGAACTCTTTATTTTTGAATTCAACAATTAATATCAATAAGAAATGCAATTCAAAATCAAGAACTCCGTTGATTTTTAAATTGAATGAATTCAACTCATAGATGGTCCACGAGCAATTTTTTCATAATGAATATAGTTAATCAGAAAGAATCAAAAGTTAATTCCAAACTTATTGCTTGAAAAATAGTCATGGTAAAAACAAGAGAAGCCTAATTAACATTAGGTGATTAGAATGTCTCATTATTTAGGAATTAAACCAGTTAATATTTGTATTAAATGCAATCTATGATGAATGACACCTTTGGCTGATGGATTTAATTAGATTTGGAGTTTTAATGGTGTATATACTTGTTTGATTCAATTAATATACTAGGCTGTTTAGCCACATGTGTTATATTTCATGATCAATGTATCAAAAAGTGTGTTTTGAATCAAAAGAGGAGGCTTGCTAGCCAAAAATAATGGGAGGAACTCTTTATTTTTGAATTCAACAATTAATATCAATAAGAAATGCAATTCAAAATCAAGGACTCCATTTTTTGTTAAATTGAATGAATTCATCTTATAGATAGTCTAGGGGCAATTTTTGCATAATGAATATAGTTATTAAGAAAGAAACAAAAGTTAATTTCAAGGTTATTGCACGAAAAATTGTCCTGGTAATAACAAGAGGAGCCTCATTAACATGAGGTGATTAGAAATCCTCATTATTTAGAAATTAATCCAGTTAACATTTGTACGAAATGCAAACCATGATGAATGACACCTTTGGGTGATGGATTTAAATAGATTTGGAGTTTTAATGGTGTATATACTTGATAGATTCAATTAATATACTAGGTTGTTTACCTACGTGTGTTATATTTCATGATCAATGTAACAAAAAGAGTGTTTGGAATCAAAAGAGGAGGATTGTTAGTTAAAATGATGGGTGGAACTCTCTATTTTTGAATTTTATAATTAATATCAATAACAAATGCAATTCAAAATGAAGAACTCCATTATTTGTTAAATTGAATGAATTCATGTAATCGATGGTCCACAGGCATTTTATTCATACTGAATATATTTATTAACAAATAAACAAAAGTTAATTTCAAGCTTATTGCATGAAAAATAATCCTCGTAACAACAAGTGGAGCCTCATTAACATGAGGTGATTAGAAATTCTCATTATTTAGGAATTAAAATAGTTAACATTTGTACGAAATGCAAACCATGATGAATGACACCTTTGGGTGATGGATTTAAATAGATTTGGAGTTTTAATGGTGAATATAGTTGTTCGATTCAATTAATATACTAGGTTGTTTACCTACATGTGTTATATTTCATGATCAATGTATCAAAAAGTGTGTTTGGAATCAAAAGAAGAGGCTTGCTAGTTAAAATGATGGGAGGAACTCTCTATTTTTGAATTCTATAATTAATATCAATAAGAAATACAATTCAAAATGAAGAACTCCGTTATTTGTTAAATTGAATGAATTCATGTAATCGATGGTCCACGGGAATTTTATTCATAATGAATATATTTATTAAGAAAGAAACAAAAGTTAATTTCAAGGTTATTGCATGAAAAATAGTCCTCGTGACAACAAGAGGAGCCTCATTAACATGAGGTGATTAGAAATTCTCATTTTTTAGGAATTAAACCAGTTAACATTTGAATGAAATGCAAACCATGATGAATGACACCTTTGGCTGATGGATTTAAATAGATTTAGAGTTTTAATGGTGTACTTACTTGATTGATTCAATTAATATACTAGGTTGTTCAGCCACATGTGTTATATTTCAAGACCAATGTATCAAAAAGTGTGTTTTCAATCAAAAGAGGAGCCTTGCTAGCCAAAAATAATGGGAGGAACTCTCTATTTTTTAATTCAACAATTAATATCAATAAGAAATGCAATTCAAAATTAAGGACTCCATTATATGTTAAATTGAATGAATTCATCTTATAGATGATCTAGGGGCAATTTTTTCATAATGAATATAGTTATTAAGAAAGAATCAAAAATTAATTTCAAGGTTATTGCACGAAAAATAGTCCTGGTAATAACAAGAGGAGCCTAATTAACATGAGGTGATTAGAAATCCTCATTATTTAGAAATTAAACCAGTTAACATTTGTACAAAATGCAAACCATGATGAATGACACCTTTGGGTGATGGATTTAATTAGATTTGGAGTTTTAATGGTGTATATACTTGTTTGATTCAATTAATATACTAGGTTGTTTACCTACATATGTTATATTTCATGATCAATGTATCAAAAAGTGTGTTTGGAATCAAAAGAGGAGGCTTGCTAGTTAAAATGATGGGAGGAACTCTCTATTTTTGAATTCTATAGTTAATATCAATAAGAAATGCAATTCAAAATGAAGAACTCCATTATTTGTTACATTGTACGAATTCATGTAATCGATGGTCCACGGGCATTTTATTCATAATGAATATATTTATTAAGAAAGAAACAAAAGTTAATTTCAAGGTTATTGCATGAAAATTAGTCCTCATAACAACAAGAGGAGCCTCATTAACATGAGGTGATTAGAAATTCTCATTATTTAGGAATTAAACCAGTTAACATTTGTACAAAATGCAAACCATGATGAATGACACCTATGGGTGATGGATTTAAATCGATTTGGAGTTTTAATGGTGTATATACTTGTTTGATTCAATTAATATACTAGGTTATTTAGCCACATGTGTTATATTTCATGATCAATGTATCAAAAAGTGTGTTTTGAATTAAAAGAGGAGGCTTGCTAGCCAAAAATAATGGGAGGAACTCTCTATTTTTGAATTCAACAATTAATATCAATAAGAAATGCATTTCAAAATCAAGCACTCCGTTGTTTTTTAAATTGAATGAATTCAACTCATAGATGGTCCAGGAGCAATTTTTTCATAATGAATATAGTTAATGAGAAAGATTCAAAAGTTAATTCCATGGTTATTGCTTGAAAAATAGTCATGGTAAAAACAAGAGAAGCCTAATTAACATTAGGTGATTAGAATGTCTCATTTTTTAGGAATTAAACCAGTTAACATTTGAATGAAATGCAAACCATGATGAATGACACCTTTGGCTGATGGATTTAAATAGATTTAGAGTTTTAATGGTGTACTTACTTGATTGATTCAATTAATATACTAGGTTGTTCAGCCACATGTGTTATATTTCAAGACCAATGTATCAAAAAGTGTGTTTTCAATCAAAAGAGGAGCCTTGCTAGCCAAAAATAATGGGAGGAACTCTCTATTTTTTAATTCAACAATTAATATCAATAAGAAATGCAATTCAAAATTAAGGACTCCATTATATGTTAAATTGAATGAATTCATCTTATAGATGATCTAGGGGCAATTTTTGCATAATGAATATAGTTATTAAGAAAGAAAGAAAAGTTAATTTCAAGGTTATTGCACGAAAAATAGTCCTGGTAATAACAAGAGGAGCCTAATTAACATGAGGTGATTAGAAATTCTCATTATTTAGAATTTAAACCAGTTAACATTTGTACGAAATGCAAACCGTGATGAATGACACTTTTGGGTGATGGATTTAAATAGATTTGGAGTTTTAATGGTGTATATAGTTGTTCGATTCAATTAATATACTAGGTTGTTTACCTACATGTGTTATATTTCATGATCAATGTATCGAAAAGAGTGTTTGGAATCAAAGGAGGAGGCTTGTTACTTAAAATGATGGGAGGAACTCCGTATTTTTGAATTCTATAATTAATATCAATAACAAATGCAATTCAAAATGAAGAACTCCATTATTTGTTAAATTGAATGAATTCATGTAATCGATGGTCCACGGGCATTTTATTCATAATGAATATATTTATTAAGAAATAAACAAAAGTGAATTTCAAGGTTATTGCATGAAAAATAGTCCTCGTAACAACAAGAGGAGCCTAATTAACATGAGGTGATTAGAAATTCTCATTATTCAGGAATTAAACCAGTTAACATTTGTACGAAATGCAAACCATGATGAATGACACCTTTGGGTGATGGATTTAAATAGATTTGGAGTTTTAATGGTGTATATACTTGTTCGATTCAATTAATATACTAGGTTATTTAGCCACATGTGTTATATTTCATGATCAATGTATCAAAAAGTGTGTTTTGAATCAAAAGAGGAGGCTTGCTAGCCAAAAATGATGGGAGGAACTCTCTATTTTTGAATTCAAAAATTAATATCAATAAGAAATGCAATTCAAAATCAAGCACTCCGTTGTGTTTTAAATTGAATGAATTCAACTCATAGATGGTCCAGGAGCAATTTTTTCATAATGAATATAGTTAATGAGAAAGATTCAAAAGTTAATTTCATGGTTATTGCGTGAAAAATAGTCATGGTAAAAACAAGAGAAGCCTAATTAACATTAGGTGATTAGAATGTCTCATTATTTATGAATTAAAAAAGTTAATATTTGTATTAAATGCAATCTATGATGAATGACACCTTTGGCTGATGGATTTAATTAGATTTGGAGTTTTAATTTTGTATATACTTGTTTGATTCCATTAAAATAGTAGGTTGTTTAGCCACATGTGTTATATTTCATGATCAATGTATCAAAAAGTTTGTTTTGAATCAAAAGAGGAGGCTTGCTAGCCAAAAATAATGGGAGGAACTCTCTATTTTTGAATTCAACAATTAATATCAATAAGAAATGCAATTCAAAATCAAGGACTCCATTGTTTGTTAAATTGAATGAATTCATCTTATTGATGGTCTAGGGGCAATTTTTACATAATGAATATAGTTATTAAGAAAGAAACAAAAGTTAATTTCAAGGTTATTGAACGAAAAATAGTCTTGGTAATAACAAGAGGAGCCTAATTAACATGAGGTGATTAGAAATTCTCATTATTTAGAATTTAAACCAGTTAACATTTGTGCGAAATGCAAACCATGATGAATGACACCTTTGGGTGATGGATTTAAATAGATTTGGAGTTTTAATGGTGTATATACTTGTTTGATTCAATTAATATACTAGGTTGTTTACCTACATGTGTTATATTTCATGATCAATGTATCCAAAAGAGTGTTTGGAATCAAAGGGGGAGGCTTGTTACTTAAAATGATGGGAGGAACTCTCTATTTTTGAATTCTATAATTAATATCAATAACAAATGCAATTCAAAATGAAGAACTCCATTATTTGTTAAATTGAATGAATTCATGTAATCGATGGTCCATGGGCATTTTATTCATAATGAATATATTTATGAAGAAAGAAACAAAAGTTAATTTCAAGGTTATTGCAGGAAAATTAGTCCTCGTAACAACAAGAGGAGCCTAATTAACATGAGGTGATTAGAAATTCTCATTTTTTAGGTATTAAACCAGTTAACATTTGAACTAAATGCAAACCATGATGAATGACACCTTTGGGTGATGGATTTAAATAGATTTGGAGTTTTGATGGTGTATATACTTGTTTGATTCAATTAATATACTAGGTTGTTTAGCCACATGTGTTATATTTCATGATCAATGTATCAAAAAGTGTGTTTTGAATCAAAAGAGGAGCCTTGCTAGCCAAAAATAATGGGAGGAACTCTCTATTTTTGAATTTAATAATTAATATCAATAAGAAATGCAATTCAAAATCAAGCACTCCGTTGTTTTTTAAATTGAATGAATTCAACTCATAGACGGTACAGGAGCAATTTTTTCATAATGAATATCGTTAATGAGAAAGATTCAAAAGTTAATTCCATGGTTATTGCTTGAAAAATAGTCATGGTAAAAACAAGAGAAGCCTAATTAACATTAGGTGATTAGAATGTCTCATTATTTAGGAATTAAACCAGTTAATATTTGTATTAAATGCAATCTATGATGAATGACACCTTTGGCTGATGGATTTAATTAGATTTGGAGTTTTAATAATATATATACTTGTTTGATTCAATTAAAATACTAGGTTGTTTAGCCACATGTGTAATATTTCATGATCAATGTATCAAAAAGTGTGTTTTGAATCAAAATAGGAGGCTTGCTAGCCAAAAATAATGGGAGGAGCTCTTTATTTTTGAATTCAACAATTAATATCAATAAGAAATGCAATTCAAAATCAAGGAATCCATTGTTTGTTAAATTGAATGAATTCATCTTATAGATGGCTTAGGGGTAATTTTTACATAATGAATATAGTTATTAAGAAAGAAACAAAAGTTAATTTCAAGGTTATTGCGACGAAAATAGTCCTGGTAATAACAAGAGGAGCCTAATTAACATGAGGTGATTAGAAATTCTCATTATTTAGATTTTAAACTAGTTAACATTTGTACGAAATGCAAACCATGATGAATGACACGTTTGGGTGATGGATTTAAATAGATTTGGAGTTTTAATGGTGTATATAGTTGTTCGATTCAATTAATATACTAGGTTGTTTACCTACATGTGTTATATTTCATGATCAATGTATCAAAAAGAGTGTTGGGAATCAAAGGAAGAGGCTTGTTACTTAAAATGATGGGAGGAACTCCGTATTTTTGAATTCTATAATTAATATCAATAACAAATGCAATTCAAAATGAAGAACTCCATTATTTGTTAAATTGAATGAATTCATGTAATCGATGGTCCACGGGCATTTTATTCATAATGAATATTTTTATTAAGAAATAAACTAAAGTTAATTTCAAGGTTATTGCATGAAAAATAGTCCTCGTGACAACAAGAGGAGCCTCATTAACATGAGGTGATTAGAAATTCTCATTTTTTAGGAATTAAACCAGTTAACATTTGAATGAAATGCAAACCATGATGAATGACACCTTTGGCTGATGGATTTAAATAGATTTAGAGTTTTAATGGTGTACTTACTTGTTTGATTCAATTAATATACTAGGTTGTTTAGCCACATGTGTTATATTTCATGATCAATGTATCAAAAAGTGTGTTTTGAATCAAAAGAGGAGCCTTGCTAGCCAAAAATAATGGGAGGAACTCTCTATTTTTGAATTCAACAATTAATATCAATAAGAAATGCAATTCAAAATTAAGTACTCCATTATTTGTCAAAATTGAATGAATTCATCTTATAGATGATCTAGGGGCAATTTTTTCATAATGAATATAGTTATTAAGAAAGAATCAAAAGTTAATTTCAAGGTTATTGCATGAAAAATAGTCCTGGTAATAACAAGAGGAGCCTAATTAACATGAGGTGATTAGAAATCCTCATTATTTAGAAATTAAACCAGTTAACATTTGTACAAAATGCAAACCATGATGAATAACACCTTTGGGTGATGGATTTAAATAGATTTGGAGTTTTAATGGTGTATATACTTGTTTGATTCAATTAATATAATAGGTTGTTTACCCACATATGTTATATTTCATGATCAATGTATCAAAAAGTGTGTTTGGAATCAAAAGAGGAGGCTTGCTAGTTAAAATGATGGGAGGAACTCTCTATTTTTGAATTCTATAGTTAATATCAATAAGAAATGCAATTCAAAATGAAGAACTCCATTATTTGTTAAATTGAATGAATTCATGTAATCGATGGTCCACGGGCATTTTATTCATAATGAATATATTTATTAAGAAAGAAACAAAAGTTAATTTCAAGGTTATTGCATGAAAATTAGTCCTCGTAACAACAAGAGGAGCCTAATTAACATGAGGTGATTAGAAATTCTCATTATTTAGGAATTAAACCAATTAACATTTGTACGAAATGCAAACCATGATGAATGACACCTTTGGGTGATGGATTTAAATAGGTTTGGAGTTTTAATGGTGTATATACTTGTTTGATTCAATTAATATACTAGGTTATTTAGCCACATGTGTTATATTTCATGATCAATGTATCAAAAAGTGTGTTTTGAATCAAAAGAGGAGGCTTGCTAGCCAAAAATAATGGGAGGAACTCTCTATTTTTGAATTCAACAATTAATATCAATAAGAAATGCAATTCAAAATCAAGGACTCCATTGTTTGTTAAATTGAATGAATTCATCTTATAGATGGTCTAGGGGCAATTTTTACATAATGAATATAGTTATTAAGAGAGAAAGAAAAGTTAATTTCAAGGTTATTGCACGAAAAATAGTCCTGATAATAACAAGAGGAGCCTAATTAACATAAGGTGATTAGAAATTCTTATTATTTAGAATTTAAACCAGTTAACATTTGTACGAAATGCAAACCGTGATGAATGACACCTTTGGGTGATGGATTTAAATAGATTTGGAGTTTTAATGGTGTATATAGTTGTTCGATTCAATTAATATACTAGGTTGTTTACCTACATGTGTTATATTTCATGATCAATGTATCAAAAAGAGTGTTTGGAATCAAAGGGGGAGGCTTGTTACTTAAAATGATGGGAGGAACTCTCTATTTTTGAATTCTATAATTAATATCAATAACAAATGCAATTCAAAATGAAGAACTCCATTATTTGTTAAATTGAATGAATTCATGTAATCGATGGTCCACGGGCATTTTATTCATAATGAATATATTTATTAAGAAAGAAACAAAAGTTAATTTCAAGGTTATTGCTGGAAAATTAGTCCTCGTAACAACAAGAGGAGCCTAATTAACATGAGGTGATTAGAAATTCTCATTTTTTAGGAATTAAACCAGTTAACATTTGAACGAAATGCAAACCATGATGAATGACACCTTTGGGTGATGGATTTAAATAGATTTGGAGTTTTGATGGTGTTTATACTTGTTTGATTCAATTAATATACTAGGTTGTTTAGCCACATGTGTTATATTTCATGATCAATGTATCAAAAAGTGTGTTTTGAATCAAAAGAGGAGGCTTGCTAGCCAAAAATAATGGGAGGAACTCTCTATGTTTGAATTTAACAATTAATATCAATAAGAAATGCAATTCAAAATCAAGCACTCCGTTGTTTTTTAAATTGAATGAATTCAACTCATAGATGGTCCAGGAGGAATTTTTTCATAATGAATATAGTTAATGAGAAATATTCAAAAGTTAATTCCATGGTTATTGCTTGAAAAATAGTCATGGTAAAAACAAGAAAAGCCTAATTAACATTAGGTGATTGGAATGTCTCATTATTTAGGAATTAAACCAGTTAATATTTGTATTAAATGCAATCTATGATGAATGACACCTTTGGCTGATAGAGTTAATTAGATTTGGAGTTATAATGGTGGATATACTTGTCTGATTCAATTAATATACTAGGTTGTTTAGCCACATGTGTTATATTTCATGATCAATGTATCAAAAAGTGTGTTTTAAATGAAAAGAGGAGGCTTGCTAGCCAAAAATAATGGGAGGAACTCTTTATTTTTGAATTCAACAATTAATATCAATAAGAAATGCAATTCAAAATCAAGGACTCCATTGTTTGTTAAATTGAATGAATTCATCTTATAGATGGTCTAGGGGCAATTTTTTCATAATGAATATAGTTATTAAGAAAGAAAGAAAAGTTAATTTCAAGGTTATTGCATGAAAAATAGTCTTGGTAATAAGAAGAGGAGCCTAATTAACATGAGGTGATTAGAAATCCTCATTATTTAGAAATTAAACGAGTTAACATTTGTACGAAATGCAAACCATGATGAATGACACCTTTGGGTGATGGATTTAAATAGATTTGGAGTTTTAATGGTGTATATACTTGTTTGATTCAATTAATATACTAGGTTGTTTACCTACATGTGTTATATTTCATGATCAATGTATCAAAAAGAGTGTTCGGAATCAAAAGAAAAGACTTGTTAGTTAAAATGATGGGAGGAACTCTCTATTTTTGAATTCTATAATTAATATCAATAACAAATGCAATTCAAAATGAAGAACTCCATTGTTTGTTAAATTGAATGAATTCATCTTATAGATGGTCTAGCGGCAATTTTTTCATAATGAATATAGTTATTAAGAAAGAAAGAAAAGTTAATTTCAAGGTTATTGCACGAAAAATAGTCCTGGTAATAACAAGAGGAGCCTAATTAACATGAGGTGATTAGAAATTCTCATTATGTAGAATTTAAACCAGTTAACATTTGTACGAAATGGAAACCATGATGAATGACACCTTTGGGTGATGGATTTAAAAAGATTTGGATTTTTAATGGTGAACATAGTTGTTCAATTCAATTAATATACTAGGTTGTTTACCTACATGTGTTATATTTCATGATCAATGTAACAAAAAGAGTGTTTGGAATCAAAGGAGGAGGCTTGTTACTTAAAATGATGGGAGGAACTCTCTATTTTTGAATTCTATAATTAATATCAATAACAAATGCAATTCAAAATGAAGAACTCCATTATTTGTTAAATTGAATGAATTCATGTAATCGATGGTCCACGGGCATTTTATTCATAATGAATATATTTATTAACAAATAAACAAAAGTTAATTTCAAGGTTATTGCATGAAAAATAGTCCTCGTGACAACAAGAGGAGCCTCATTAACATGAGGTGATTAGAAATTCTCATTTTTTATGAATTAAACCAGTTAACATTTGTACGAAATGCAAACCATGATGAATGACACCTTTGGGTGATGGATTTAAAAAGATTTGGATTTTTAATGGTGAACATAGTTGTTCAATTCAATTAATATACTAGGTTGTTTACCTACATGTGTTATATTTCATGATCAATGTAACAAAAAGAGTGTTTGGAATCAAAGGAGGAGGCTTGTTACTTAAAATGATGGGAGGAACTCTCTATTTTTGAATTCTATAATTAATATCAATAACAAATGCAATTCAAAATGAAGAACTCCATTATTTGTTAAATTGAATGAATTCATGTAATCGATGGTCCACGGGCATTTTATTCATAATGAATATATTTATTAACAAATAAACAAAAGTTAATTTTACGGTTATTGCATGAAAAATAATCCTCGTAACAACAAGTGGAGCCTCATTAACATGAGGTGATTAGAAATTCTCATTATTTAGGAATTAAACCAGTTAACATTTGTACGAAATGCAAACCATGATGAATGACACCGTTGGGTGATGGATTTAAATAGATTTGGAGTTTTAATGGTGTATATACTTGTTTGATTCAATTAATATACTAGGTTATTTAGCCACATGTGTTATATTTCATGATCAATGTATCAAAAAGTGTGTTTTGAATCAAAAGAGGAGGCTTGCTAGCCAAAAATAATGGGAGGAACTCTCTATTTTTGAATTCAACAATTAATATCAATAAGAAATGCAATTCAAAATCAAGCACTCCGTTGCTTTTTAAATTGAATGAATTCAACTCATAGATGGTCCAGGAGCAATTTTTTCATAACGAATATAGTTAATGAGAAAGATTCAAAAGTTAATTCCATGGTTATTGCTTGAAAAATAGTCATGGTAAAAACAAGAGAAGCCTAATTAACATTAGGTGATTAGAATGTCTCATTATTTAGGAATTAAACCAGTTAATATTTGTATTAAATGCAATCTATGATGAATGACACCTTTGGCTGATGGATTTAATTAGATTTGGAGTTTTAATGGTGTATATACTTGTTTGATTCAATTAAAATAGTAGGTTGTTTAGCCACATGTGTTATATTTCATGATCAATGTATCAAAAAGTGTGTTTTGAATCAAAATAGGAGGCTTGCTAGCCAAAAATAATGGGAGGAACTCTTTATTTTTGAATTCAACAATTAATATCAATAAGAAATCCAATTCAAAAACAAGGGCTCCATTGTTTGTTAAATTGAATGAATTCATCTTATAGATGGTCTAGTGGCAATTTTTACATAATGAATATAGTTATTAAGAAAGAAACAAAAGTTAATTTCAAGGTTATTGTACGAAAAATAGTCCTGGTAATAACAAGAGGAGCCTAATTAACATGAGGTGATTAGAAATTCTCATTATTTAGAATTTAAACCAGTTAACATTTGTACGAAATGCAAACCATGATAAATGACACCTTTGGGTGATGGATTTAAATAGATTTAGAATTTTAATGGTGTATATACTTGTTTGATTCAATTAATATACTAGGTTATTTAGCCACATGTGTTATATTTCATGATCAATGTATCAAAAAGTGTGTTTTGAATCAAAAGAGGAGGCTTGCTAGCCAAAAATAATGGGAGGAACTCTCTATTTTTGAATTTAACAATTAATATCAATAAGAAATGCAATTCAAAATCAAGCACTTTGTTGATTTTTAAATTGAATGAATTCAACTCACAGATGGTCCACGAGCAATTTTTTCATAATGAATATAGTTAATAAGAAAGAATCAAAAGTTAATTCCAAGGTTATTGATTGAAAAATAGTCATGGTAAAAACAAGAGAAGCCTAATTAACATTAGGTGATTAGAATGTCTCATTATTTAGGAATTAAACCAGTTAATATTTGTATTAAATGCAATCCATGATGAATCACACCTTTGGCTGACGGATTTAATTAGATTTGGAGTTTTAATGGTGTATATACTTGTTTGATTTAATTAATATACTAGGTTGTTTACCTACATGTGTTATATTTCATGATCAATGTATCAAAAAGAGTGTTTGGAATCAAAAGAGGAGGCAAGCTAGTTAAAATGATGGGAGGAACTCTCTATTTTTGAATTCTATAATTAATATCAATAACAAATGCAATTCAAAATGAAGAACTCCATTATTTGTTACATTGAATGAATTCATGTAATCGATGGTCCACGGGCATTTTATTCATAATGAATATATTTATTAAGAAATAAACAAAAGTTAATTTCAAGGTTATTGCATGAAAAATAGTCCTCGTGACAACAAGAGGTACCTCATTAACATGAGGTGATTAGAAATTCTCATTTTTTAGGAATTAAACCAGTTAACATTTGAACGAAATGCAAACCATGATGGATGACACCTTTGGCTGATGGATTCAAATAGATTTGGAGTTTTAATGGTGTACATACTTGTTTGATTCAATTAATATACTAGGTTGTTTAGCCACATGTGTTATATTTCATGATCAATGTATCAAAAAGTGTGTTTTGAATCAAAAGAGGAGCCTTGCTAGCCAAAAATAATGGCAGGAACTCTCTATTTTTGAATTCAACAATTAATATCAATAAGAAATGCAATTCAAAATTAAGGACTCCATTATTTGTTAAATTGAATGAATTCATCTTATAGATGGTATAGGGGCAATTTTTTCATAATGAATATAGTTATGAAGAAAGAATCAAAAGTTAATTCCAAGGCTATTGCTTCAAAAATAGTGATGGTAAAAACAAGAGAAGCCTAATTAACATTAGGTGATTAGAATTTCTCATTATTTAGGAATTAAACCAGTTAATATTTGTATTAAATGCAATCTATGATGAATGATACCTTTGGCTGATGGATTTAAATAGATTTGGAGTTTTAATGGTGTATATACTTGTTTGATTCAATTAATATACTAGGTTGTTTAGCCACATGTGTTATATTTCATGATCAATGTATCAAAAAGTGTGTTTTGAATCAAAAGAGGAGGCTTGCTAGCCAAAAATAATGGGAGGAACTCTTTATTTTTGAATTCAACAATTAATATCAATAAGAAATGCAATTCAAAATCAAGCACTCCGTTGATTTTTAAATTGAATGAATTCAACTCACAGATGGTCCACGAGCAATTTTTTCATAATGAATATAGTTAATAAGAAAGAATGAAAAGTTAATTCCAAGGTTATTGCTTGAAAAATAGTCATGGTAAAAACAAGAGAAGCCTAATTAACATTAGGTGATTAGAATGTCTCATTATTTAGGAATTAAACTAGTTAATATTTGTATTAAATGCAATCCATGATGAATCACACCTTTGGCTGACGGATTTAATTAGATTTGGAGTTTTAATGGTGTATATACTTGTTTGATTTAATTAATATACTAGGTTGTTTACCTACATGTGTTATATTTCATGATCAATGTATCAAAAAGAGTGTTTGGAATCAAAAGAGGAGGCAAGCTAGTTAAAATGATGGGAGGAACTCTCTATTTTTGAATTCTATAATTAATATCAATAACAAATGCAATTCAAAATGAAGAACTCCATTATTTGTTACATTGAATGAATTCATGTAATCGATGGTCCACGGGCATTTTATTCATAATGAATATATTTATTAAGAAATAAACAAAAGTTAATTTCAAGGTTATTGCGTGAAAAATAGTCCTCGTGACAACAAGAGGTACCTCATTAACATGAGGTGATTAGAAATTCTCATTTTTAAGGAATTAAACCAGTGAACATTTGAACGAAATGCAAACCATGATGGATGACACCTTTGGCTGATGGATTCAAATAGATTTGGAGTTTTAATGGTGTACATACTTGTTTGATTCAATTAATATACTAGGTTGTTTAGCCACATGTGTTATATTTCATGATCAATGTATCAAAAAGTGTGTTTTGAATCAAAAGAGGAGCCTTGCTAGCCAAAAATAATGGCAGGAACTCTCTATTTTTGAATTCAACAATTAATATCAATAAGAAATGCAATTCAAAATTAAGGACTCCATTATTTGTTAAATTGAATGAATTCATCTTATAGATGGTCTAGGGGCAATTTTTTCATAATGAATATAGTTATGAAGAAAGAATCAAAAGTTAATTCCAAGGCTATTGCTTGAAAAATAGTGATGGTAAAAACAAGAGAAGCCTAATTAACATTAGGTGATTAGAATGTCTCATTATTTAGGAATTAAACCAGTTAATATTTGTATTAAATGCAATCTATGATGAATGATACCTTTGGCTGATGGATTTAAATAGATTTGGAGTTTTAATGGTGTATATACTTGTTTGATTCAATTAATATACTAGGTTGTTTAGCCACATGTGTTATATTTCATGATCAATGTATCAAAAAGTGTGTTTTGAATCAAAAGAGGAGGCTTGCTAGCCAAAAATAATGGGAGGAACTCTTTATTTTTGAATTCAACAATTAATATCAATAAGAAATGCAATTCAAAATCAAGGACTACATTGTTTGTTAAATTGAATGAATTCATCTTATAGATGGTCTAGGGGCAATTTTTTCATAATGAATATAGTTATTAAGAAAGAAAGAAAAGTTAATTTCAAGGTTATTGCACCAAAAATAGTCCTGGTAATAACAAGAGGAGCCTAATTAACATGAGGTGATTAGAAATCCTCATTATTTAGAAATTAAACCAGTTAACATTTGTACGAAATGCAAACCATGATAAATGACACCTTTGGGTGATGGATTTAAATAGATTTGGAGTTTTAATGGTGTATATACTTGATAGATTCAATTAATATACTAGGTTGTTTACCTACATGTGTTATATTTCATGATCAATGTATCAAAAATAGTGTTTGGAATCAAAAGAGGAGGCTTGTTAGTTAAAATGATGGGTGGAACTCTCTATTTTTGAATTTTATAATTAATATCAATAACAAATGCAATTCAAAATGAAGAACTCCATTATTTGTTAAATTGAATGAATTCATGTAATCGATGGTCCACAGGCATTTTATTCGTACTGAATATATTTATTAACAAATAAACAAAAGTTAATTTCAAGGTTATTGCATGAAAAATAATCCTCGTAACAAGTGGAGCCTCATTAACATGAGGTGATTAGAAATTCTCATTATTTAGGAATTAAACCAGTAAACATTTGTACGAAATGCAAACCATGATGAATGACACCTTTGGGTGATGGATTTAAATAGATTTGGAGTTTTGATGGTGTATAGACTTGATTGATTCAATTAATATACTAGGTTGTTTAGCCACATGTGTTATATTTCATGATCAATGTATCAAAAAGTGTGTTTTGAATCAAAAGAGGAGGCTTGGTAGCCAAAAATAATGGGAGGAACTCTTTATTTTTGAATTCAACAATTAATATCAATAATAAATGCAATTCAAAATCAAGGACTCCATTGTTTGTTAAATTCAATGAATACGTCTTATAGATGGTGTAGGGGCAATTTTTTCATAATGAATATAGTTATTAAGAAGGAAAGAAAAGTTAATTTCAAGGTTATTGCACGAAAAATAGTCCTGGTAATAACAAGAGGAGCCTAACTAACATAATGTGATTAGAAATCCTCATTATTTAGAAATTAAAGCAGTTAACATTTGTACAAAATGCAAACCATGATGAATGACACCTTTGGGTGATGGATTTAAATAGATTTGGAGTTTTAATGGTGTATATACTTGTTTGATTCAATTAATATACTAGGTTGTTTACCTACATGTGTTATATTTCATGATCAATGTATCAAAAAGTTTGTTTGGAATCAAAAGAGGAGGCTTGCTAGTTAAAATGATGGGAGGAACTCTCTATTTTTGAATTCTATAATTAATATCAATAAGAAATGCAATTCAAAATGAAGAACTCCGTTATTTGTTAAATTGAACGAATTCATGTAATCGATGGTCCACGGGCATTTTATTCATAATGAATATATTTATTAAGAAAGAAACAAAAGTTAATTTGAAGGTTATTGCATGAAAATTAGTCCTCGTAACAATAAGAGGAGCCTAATTAACATGAGGTGATTAGAAATTCTCATTATTTAGGAATTAAACAAGTTAACATTTGTACGAAATGCAAACCATGATGAATGACACCTTTGGGTGATGGATTTAAATAGATTTGGAGTTTTAATGGTGTATATACCTGTTCGATTCAATTAATATACTAGGTTATTTAGCCACATGTGTTATATTTCATGATCAATGTATCAAAAAGTGTGTTTTGAAGCAAAAGAGGAGGCTTGCTAGCCAAAAATAATGGGAGGAACTCTCTATTTTTGAATTCAACAATTAATATGAATAAGAAATGTAATTCAAAATCAAGCACTCCGTTGTTTTTTAAATTGAATGAATTCAACTCATAGATGGTCCAGGAGCCCTTTTTTCATAATGAATATAGTTAATGAGAAAGATTCAAAAGTTAATTCCATGGTTATTGCTTGAAAAATAGTCATGGTAAAAACAAGAGAAGCCTAACTAACATTAGGTGATTAGAATGTCTCATTATTTAGGAATTAAACCAGTTAATATTTGTATTAAATGCAATCTATGATGAAGGACACCTTTGGCTGATGGATTTAATTAGACTTGGAGTTTTAATGGTGTATATACTTGTTTGATTCAATTACAATAGTAGGTTGTTTAGCCTCATGTGTTATATTTCATGATCAATGTATCAAAAAGTGTGTTTTGAATCAAAATAGGAGGCTTGCTAGCCAAAAATAATGGGAGGAACTCTTTATTTTTGAATTCAACAATTAATATCAATAAGAAATGCAATTCAAAATCAAGGACTCCATTGTTTGTTAAATTGAATGAATTCATCTTATTGATGCTCTAGGGGCAATTTTTACATAATGAATATAGTTATTAAGAAAGAAACAAAAGTTAATTTCAAGTTTATTGCACGAAAAATAGTCCTGGTAATAACAAGAGGAGCCTAATCAACATGAGGTGATTAGAAATTCTCATTATTTAGAATTTAAAGTAGTTAACATTTGTACGAAATGCAAACCATGATGAATGACACCTTGGGGTGATGGATTTAAATAGATTTGGAGTTTTAATGGTGTATATACTTGTTTGATTCAATTAATATACTAGGTTATTTAGCCACATGTGTTATATTTCATGATCAATGTATCAAAAAGTGTGTTTTGAATAAAAAGAGGAGCCTTGCTAGCCAAAAATAATGGGAGGAACTCTCTATTTTTGAATTCAATGATTAATATCAATAAGAAATGCAATTCAAAATTAAGGACTCCATTATTTGTTAAATTGAATGAATTCATCTTATCGATGATCTAGGGGCAATTTTTTCATAATGAATATAGTTATTAAGAAAGAATCAAAAGTTAATTTCAAAGTTATTGCACGAAAAATAGTCCTGGTAAAAACAAGAGGAGCCTAATTAACATGAGGTGATTAGAAATCCTCATTATTTAGAAATTAAACCAGTTAACATTTGTACAAAATGCAAACCATGATGAATGACACCTTTGGGTGATGGATTTAAATAGATTTGGAGTTTTAATGGTGTATATACTTGTTTGCTTCAATTAATATACTAGGTTCTTTATCCACATGTGTTATATTTCATGATCAATGTATCAAAAAGTGTGTTTTGAATCAAAAGAGGAGGCTTGCTAGCCAAAAATAATGGCAGGAACTCTCTATTTTTGAATTCAACAATTAATATCAATAAGAAATGCAATTCAAAATCAAGGACTCCATTATTTGTTAAATTGAATGAATTCATCTTATAGATGGTCTAGAGGCAATTTTTTCGTAATGAGTATAGTTAATGAGAAAGATTCAAAAGTTAATTCCATGGTTATTGCTTGAAAAATAGTCATGGTAAAAACAAGAGAAGCCTAATTAACATTAGGTGATTAGAATGTCTCATTATTTAGGAATTAAACCAGTTAATATTTGTATTAAATGCAATCTATGATGAAGGACACCTTTGGCTGATGGATTTAATTAGACTTGGAGTTTTAATGGTGTATATACTTGTTTGATTCAATTACAATAGTAGGTTGTTTAGCCTCATGTGTTATATTTCATGATCAATGTATCAAAAAGTGTGTTTTGAATCAAAATAGGAGGCTTGCTAGCCAAAAATAATGGGAGGAACTCTTTATTTTTGAATTCAACAATTAATATCAATAAGAAATGCAATTCAAAATCAAGGACTCCATTGTTTGTTAAATTGAATGAATTCATCTTATTGATGCTCTAGGGGCAATTTTTACATAATGAATATAGTTATTAAGAAAGAAACAAAAGTTAATTTCAAGGTTATTGCACGAAAAATAGTCCTGGTAATAACAAGAGGAGCCTAATCAACATGAGGTGATTAGAAATTCTCATTATTTAGAAATTAAACCAGTTAATATTTGTACAAAATGCAAACCATGATGAATGACACCTTTGAGTGATGGATTTAAATAGATTTGGAGTTTTAATGGTGTATATACTTGTTTGATTCAATTAATATACTAGGTTCTTTATCCATATGTGTTATATTTCATGATCAATGTATCAAAAAGTGTGTTTTGAATCAAAAGAGGAGGCTTGCTAGCCAAAAATAATGGCAGGAACTCTCTATTTTTGAATTCAACAATTAATATCAATAAGAAATGCAATTCAAAATCAAGGACTCCATTATTTGTTAAATTGAATGAATTCATCTTATAGATGGTCTAGAGGCAATTTTTTCGTAATGAATATAGTTAATGAGAAAGAATCAAAAGTTAATTTCAAGGTTATTGCACGAAAAATAGTCCTGGTAATAACAAGAGGAGCCTAATTAACATGAGGTGATTAGAAATTCTCATTATTTAGGAATTAAACCAGTTAACATTTGTACGAAATGCAAACCATGATGAATGACACCTTTGGGTGATGGATTTAAATAGATTTGGAGTTTTAATGGTGTATATACTTGTTCGATTCAATTAATATACTAGGTTATTTAGCCACATGTGTTATATTTCATGATCAATGTATCAAAAAGTGTGTTTTGAAGCAAAAGAGGAGGCTTGCTAGCAAAAAATAATGGGAGGAACTCTCTATTTTTGAATTCAACAATTAATATGAATAAGAAATGTAATTCAAAATCAAGCACTCCGTTGTTTTTTAAATTGAATGAATTCAACTCATAGATGGTCCAGGAGCCCTTTTTTCATAATGAATATAGTTAATGAGAAAGATTCAAAAGTTAATTCCATGGTTATTGCTTGAAAAATAGTCATGGTAAAAACAAAAGAAGCCTAATTAACATTAGGTGATTAGAATGTCTCATTATTTAGGAATTAAACCAGTTAATATTTGTATTAAATGCAATCTATGATGAATGACACCTTTGGCTGATGGATTTATCTAGATTTGGAGTTTTAATGGTGTATATACTTGTTTGATTCAATTAAAATAGTAGGTTGTTTAGCCACATGTGTTATATTTCATGATCAATGTATCAAAAAGTGTGTTTTGAATCAAAATAGGAGGCTTGCTAGCCAAAAATAATGGGAGGAACACTTTATTTTTGAATTCAACAATTAATATCAATAAGAAATGCAATTCAAAATGAAGAACTCCATTATTTGTTAAATTGAATGCATTCATGTAATCGATGGTCAACGGGCATTTTATTCATAATGAATATATTTATTATGAAAGAAACAAAAGTTAATTTCAAGGTTATTGCATGAAAATTAGTCCTCGTAACAAAAAGAGGAGCCTAATTAAAATGAGGTGATTAGAAATTCTCATTATTTAGGAATTAAACAAAGTTAACATTTGTACGAAATGCAAACCATGATGAATGACACCTTTGGGTGATGGATTTAAATAGATTTGGAGTTTTAATGGTGTATATACTTGTTTGATTCAATTAATATACTAGGATATTTAGCCACATGTGTTATATTTCATGATCAATGTATCAAAAAGTGTGGTTTGAATCAAAAGAGGAGGCTTGCTAGCCAAAAATAATGGGAGGAACTTTCTATTTTTGAATTCAACAATTAATATCAATAAGAAATGCAATTAAAAATCAAGCACTCCGTTGTTTTTTAAATTGACTGAATTCAACTCATAGATGGTCCAGGAGCAATTTTTTCATAATGAATATAGTTAATGAGAAAGATTCAAAAGTTAATTCCATGGTTATTGCTTGAAAAATAGTCATGGTAAAAACAAGAGAAGCCTAATTAACATTAGGTGATTAGAATGTCTCATTATTTAGGAATTAAACCAGTTAATATTTGTATTAAATGCAATCTATGATGAATGACACCTTTGGGCTGATGGATTTATCTAGATTTGGAGTTTTAATGGTGTATATACTTGTTTGATTCAATTAAAATAGTAGGTTGTTTAGCCACATGTGTTATATTTCATGATCAATGTATCAAAAAGTGTGTTTTGAATCAAAATAGGAGGCTTGCTAGCCAAAAATAATGGGAGGAACACTTTATTTTTGAATTCAACAATTAATATCAATAAGAAATGCAATTCAAAATGAAGAACTCCATTATTTGTTAAATTGAATGCATTCATGTAATCGATGGTCAACGGGCATTTTATTCATAATGAATATATTTATTATGAAAGAAACAAAAGTTAATTTCAAGGTTATTGCATGAAAATTAGTCCTCGTAACAAAAAGAGGAGCCTAATTAAAATGAGGTGATTAGAAATTCTCATTATTTAGGAATTAAACAAGTTAACATTTGTACGAAATGCAAACCATGATGAATGACACCTTTGGGTGATGGATTTAAATAGATTTGGAGTTTTAATGGTGTATATACTTGTTTGCTTCAATTAATATACTAGGTTCTTTATCCACATGTGTTATATTTCATGATCAATGTATCAAAAAGTGTGTTTTGAATCAAAAGAGGAGGCTTGCTAGCCAAAAATAATGGCAGGAACTCTCTATTTTTGAATTCAACAATTAATATCAATAAGAAATGCAATTCAAAATCAAGGACTCCATTATTTGTTAAATTGAATGAATTCATCTTATAGATGGTCTAGAGGCAATTTTTTCGTAATGAGTATAGTTAATGAGAAAGATTCAAAAGTTAATTCCATGGTTATTGCTTGAAAAATAGTCATGGTAAAAAACAAGAGAAGCCTAATTAACATTAGGTGATTAGAATGTCTCATTATTTAGGAATTTAAACCAGTTAATATTTGTATTAAATGCAATCTATGATGAAGGACACCTTTGGCTGATGGATTTAATTAGAGACTTGGAGTTTTAATGGTGTATATACTTGTTTGATTCAATTACAATAGTAGGTTGTTTAGCCTCATGTGTTATATTTCATGATCAATGTATCAAAAAGTGTGTTTTGAATCAAAATAGGAGGCTTGCTAGCCAAAAATAATGGGAGGAACTCTTTTTATTTTTGAATTCAACAATTAATATCAATAAGAAATGCAATTCAAAATCAAGGACTCCATTGTTTGTTAAATTGAATGAATTCATCTTATTGATGCTCTAGGGGCAATTTTTACATAATGAATATAGTTATTAAGAAAGAAACAAAAGTTAATTTCAAGGTTATTGCACGAAAAATAGTCCTGGTAATAACAAGAGGAGCCTAATCAACATGAGGTGATTAGAAATTCTCATTATTTAGAAATTAAACCAGTTAATATTTGTACAAAATGCAAACCATGATGAATGACACCTTTGAGTGATGGATTTAAATAGATTTGGAGTTTTAATGGTGTATATACTTGTTTGATTCAATTAAAATAGTAGGTTGTTTAGCCACATGTGTTATATTTCATGATCAATGTATCAAAAAGTGTGTTTTGAATCAAAATAGGAGGCTTGCTAGCCAAAAATAATGGGAGGAACACTTTATTTTTGAATTCAACAATTAATATCAATAAGAAATGCAATTCAAAATGAAGAACTCCATTATTTGTTAAATTGAATGCATTCATGTAATCGATGGTCAACGGGCATTTTATTCATAATGAATATATTTATTATGAAAGAAACAAAAGTTAATTTCAAGGTTATTGCATGAAAATTAGTCCTCGTAACAAAAAGAGGAGCCTAATTAAAATGAGGTGATTAGAAATTCTCATTATTTAGGAATTAAACAAGTTAACATTTGTACGAAATGCAAACCATGATGAATGACACCTTTGGGTGATGGATTTAAATAGATTTGGAGTTTTAATGGTGTATATACTTGTTTGATTCAATTAATATACTAGGATATTTAGCCACATGTGTTATATTTCATGATCAATGTATCAAAAAGTGTGGTTTGAATCAAAAGAGGAGGCTTGCTAGCCAAAAATAATGGGAGGAACTTTCTATTTTTGAATTCAACAATTAATATCAATAAGAAATGCAATTAAAAATCAAGCACTCCGTTGTTTTTTAAATTGACTGAATTCAACTCATAGATGGTCCAGGAGCAATTTTTTCATAATGAATATAGTTAATGAGAAAGATTCAAAAGTTAATTCCATGGTTATTGCTTGAAAAATAGTCATGGTAAAAACAAGAGAAGCCTAATTAACATTAGGTGATTAGAATGTCTCATTATTTAGGAATTAAACCAGTTAATATTTGTATTAAATGCAATCTATGATGAATGACACCTTTGGCTGATGGATTTATCTAGATTTGGAGTTTTAATGGTGTATATACTTGTTTGATTCAATTGAAATAGTAGGTTGTTTAGCCACATGTGTTATATTTCATGATCAATGTATCAAAAAGTGTGTTTTGAATCAAAATAGGAGGCTTGCTAGCCAAAAATAATGGGAGGAACACTTTATTTTTGAATTCAACAATTAATATCAATAAGAAATGCAATTCAAAATGAAGAACTCCATTATTTGTTAAATTGAATGCATTCATGTAATCGATGGTCAACGGGCATTTTATTCATAATGAATATATTTATTATGAAAGAAACAAAAGTTAATTTCAAGGTTATTGCATGAAAATTAGTCCTCGTAACAAAAAGAGGAGCCTAATTAAAATGAGGTGATTAGAAATTCTCATTATTTAGGAATTAAACAAGTTAACATTTGTACGAAATGCAAACCATGATGAATGACACCTTTGGGTGATGGATTTAAATAGATTTGGAGTTTTAATGGTGTATATACTTGTTTGATTCAATTAATATACTAGGATATTTTTAGCCACATGTGTTATATTTCATGATCAATGTATCAAAAAGTGTGGTTTTGAATCAAAAGAGGAGGCTTGCTAGCCAAAAATAATGGGAGGAACGTTCTATTTTTGAATTCAACAATTAATATCAATAAGAAATGCAATTAAAAATCAAGCACTCCGTTGTTTTTTAAATTGACTGAATTCAACTCATAGATGGTCCAGGAGCAATTTTTTCATAATGAATATAGTTAATGAGAAAGATTCAAAAGTTAATTCCATGGTTATTGCTTGAAAAATAGTCATGGTAAAAACAAGAGAAGCCTAATTAACATTAGGTGATTAGAATGTCTCATTATTTAGGAATTAAACCAGTTAATATTTGTATTAAATGCAATCTATGATGAATGACACCTTTGGCTGATGGATTTAATTAGATTTGGAGTTTTAATGGTGTATATACTTGTTTGATTCAATTAAAATAGTAGGTTGTTTAGCCACATGTGTTATATTTCATGATCAATGTATCAAAAAGTGTGTTTTGAATCAAAATAGGAGGCTTGCTAGCCAAAAATAATGGGAGGAACTCCTTATTTTTGAATTCAACAATTAATATCAATAAGAAATGCAATTCAAAATCAAGGACTCCATTGTTTGTTAAATTGAATGAATTCATCTTATAGATGGTCTAGGGGCAATTTTTTCATAATGAATATAGTTATTAAGAAAGAAAGAAAAGTTAATTTCAAGGTTATTGCACGAAACATAGTCCTGGTAATAACAAGAGGAGCCTAATTAACATGAGGTGATTACAAATTCTCATTATTTAGAATTTAAACTAGTTAACATTTGTACGAAATGCAAACCATGATGAATGACACCTTTGGGGGATGGATTTCAATAGATTTGGAGTTTTAATGGTGTATATAGTTGTTCGATTCAATTAATATACTAGGTTGTTTACCTACATGTGTTATATTTCGTGATCAATGTATCAAAAAGGGTGTTTGGAATCAAAGGAGGAGGCTTGTTACTTAAAATGATGGGAGGAACTCTCTATTTTTGAATTCTATAATTAATATCAATAACAAATGCAATTCAAAATGAAGAACTCCATTATTTGTTAAATTGAATGAATTCATGTAATCGATGGTCCACGGGCATTTTATTCATAATGAATATATTTATTAACAAATAAACAAAAGTTAATTTCAAGGTTATTGCATGAAAAATAGTCCTCGTGACAACAAGAGGAGCCTCATTAACATGAGGTGATTAGAAATTCTCATTTTTTATGAATTAAACCAGTTAACATTTGTACGAAATGCAAACCATGATGAATGACACCTTTGGGTGATGGATTTAAATAGATTTGGAGTTTTAATGGAGTATATACTTGTTTGATTCAATTAATATAATAGGTTGTTTAGCCACATGTGTTATATTTCATGATCAATGTATCAAAAAGTGTGTTTTGAATCAAAAGAGGAAGCTTGCTAGCCAAAAATAATGGCAGGAACTCTTTATTTTTGAATTCAACAATTAATATCAATGAGAAATGCAATTCAAAATCAAGCACTCCGTTGTTTTTTAAATTGAATGAATTCAACTCATAGATGGTCCAAAAGCTATTTTTTCATAATGAATATAGTTAATGAGAAAGAATCAAAAGTTAATTCCAAGGTTATTGCTTGAAAAATAGTCATGGTAAAAACAAGAGAAGCCTAATTAATATTAGGTGATTAGAATGTCTCATTATTTAGGAATTAAAACAGTTAATATTTGTATTAAATGCAATCTATGATGAAAGACACCTTTGGCTGATGGATTTAATTAGATTTGGAGTTTTAATGGTGTATCTACTTGTTTGATTCAATTAAAATACTAGGTTGTTTAGCCACATTTGTTATATTTCATGATCAATGTATCAAAAAGTGTGTTTTGAATCAAAATAGGATGCTTGCTAGCCAAAAATAATGGGAGGAACTCTTTATTTTTGAATTCAACAATTAAACATCAATAAGAAATGCAATTCAAAATGAAGAACTCCATTATTTTGTTAAATTGAATGGATTCATGTAATCGATGGTCACCGGGCATTTTATTCATAATGAATATATTTATTAAGAAAGAAACAAAAGTTAATTTCAAGGTTATTGCATGAAAATTAGTCCTCGTAACAACAAGAGGAGCCTAATTAAAATGAGGTGATTAGAAATTCTCATTATTTAGGAATTAAACCAGTTAACATTTGTACGAAATGCAAACCATGGTGGATGACACCTTTGGCTGATGGATTCAAATAGATTTGGAGTTTTAATGGTGTACATACTTGTTTGATTCAATTAATATACTAGGTTGTCTAGCCACATGTGTTATATTTCATAATCAATGTATCAAAAAGTGTGTTTTCAATCAAAAGAGGAGGCTTGCTACCCAAAACTAAAGGCAGGAACTCTCTATTATTGAATTCAACAATTAATATCAATAAGAAATGCAATTCAAAATCAAGCACTCTGTTGTTTTTTAAATTAAATGAATTCAACTCATAGATGGTCCAAAAGCAATTTTTTCATAATGAATATAGTTAATGAGAAAGAATCAAAAGTTAATTCCAAGGTTATTGCTTGAAAAATAGTCATGGTAAAAACAAGAGAAGCCTAATTAACATTAGGTGATTAGAATGTCTCATTATTTAGGAATTAAAACAGTTAATATTTGTATTAAATGCAAACTATGATGAAAGACACCTTTGGCTGATGGATTTAATTAGATTTGGAGTTTTAATGGTGTATATACTTGTTTGATACAATTAAAATACTAGGTTGTTTAGCCACATGTGTTATATTTCATGATCAATGTATCAAAAAGTGTGTTTTGAATCAAAATAGGAGGCTTGCTAGCCAAAAATAATGGGAAGAACTCTTTATTTTTGAATTCAACAATTAATATCAATAAGAAATGCAATTCAAAATCAAGGACTCCATTGTTTGTTAAATTGAATGAATTCATCTTATAGTTGGTCTAGGGGCAATTTTTATATAATGAATATAGTTATTAAGAAAGAAACAAAAGTTAATTTCAAGGTTATTGCACGAAAAATAGTCCTGGTAATAACAAGAGGAGCCTAATCAACATGAGGTGATTAGAAATTCTCATTATTTAGAAATTAAACCAGTTAATATTTGTACAAAATGCAAACCATGATGAAAGACACCTTTGGCTGATGGATTTAATTAGATTTGGAGTTTTAATGGTGTATATACTTGTTTGATACAATTAAAATACTAGGTTGTTTAGCCACATGTGTTATATTCATGATCAATGTATCAAAAAGTGTGTTTTGAATCAAAATAGGAGGCTTGCTAGCCAAAAATAATGGGAAGAACTCTTTATTTTTGAATTCAACAATTAATATCAATAAGAAATGCAATTCAAAATCAAGGACTCCATTGTTTGTTAAATTGAATGAATTCATCTTATAGTTGGTCTAGGGGCAATTTTTATATAATGAATATAGTTATTAAGAAAGAAACAAAAGTTAATTTCAAGGTTATTGCACGAAAAATAGTCCTGGTAATAACAAGAGGAGCCTAATTAACATGAGGTGATTAGAAATTCTCATTATTTGGAATTTAAACCAGTTAACATTTGTACGAAATGCAAACCATGATGAATGACACCTTTGGGCAATGGATTTTAATAGATTTGGAGTTTTAATGGTGTATATAGTTGTACAATTCAATTAATATACTAGGTTGTTTACCTACATGTGTTATATTTCATGATCAATGTATCAAAAAGAGTGTTTGGAATCAAAGGAGGAGGCTTGTTACTTAAAATGATGGGAGGAACTCTCTATTTTTGAATTCTATAATTAATATCAATAACAAATGCAATTCAAAATGAAGAACTCCATTATTTGTTAAATTGAATGAATTCATGTAATCGATGGTTCACGGGCATTTTATTCATAATGAATATATTTATTAACAAATAAACAAAAGTTAATTTCAAGGTTATTGCATGAAAAATAGTCCTCGTGACAACAAGAAGAGCCTCATTAACATGAGGTGATTAGAAATTCTCATTTTTTAGGAATTAAACCAGTTAACATTTGTACGAAATGCAAAACATGATGAATGACACCTTTGGGTGATGGATTTAAATAGATTTGGAGTTTTAATGGTGTATATACTTGTTTGATTCAATTAATATACTAGGTTCTTTAGCCACATGTGTTATATTTCATGATCAATGTATCAAAAAGTGTGTTTTGAATGAAAAGAGGAGGCTTGCTAGCCAAAAATAATGGGAGGAACTCTCTATTTTTGAATTCAACAATTAATATCAATAAGAAATGCAATTCAAAATCAAGCACTCCGTTGTTTTTTAAATTGAATGAATTCAACTCATTGATGGTCCAAAAGCAATTTTTTCATAATGAATATAGTTAATGAGAAAGAATCAAAAGTTAATTCCAAGGTTATTGCTTGAAAAATAGTCATGGTAAAAACAAGAGACGCCTAATTAAAGTTATGTGATTGGAATATCTCATTATTTAGGAATCAAACTAGTTAACATTTGTATTAAATGCAAACCATGATGAATGACACCTTTGGCTGATGGATTTAAATAGATTTGGAGTTTTAATGGTGTATATACTTGTTTGATTCAATTAATATACTAGGTTGTTTAGCCACATGTGTTATATTTCATGATCAATGTATCAAAAAGTGTGTTTTGAATGAAAAGAGGAGGCTTGCTAGCCAAAAATAATGGGAGGAACTCTCTATTTTTGAATTCAACAATTAATATCAATAAGAAATGCAATTCAAAATCAAGCACTCCGTTGTTTTTTAAATTGAATGAATTCAACTCATTGATGGTCCAAAAGCAATTTTTTCATAATGAATATAGTTAATGAGAAGGAATCAAAAGTTAATTCCAAGGTTATTGCTTGAAAAATAGTCATGGTAAAAACAAGAGACGCCTAATTAACATTAGGTGATCAGAATGTCTCATTATTTAGGAATTAACACAGTTAATATTTGTATTAAATGCAATCCACGATGAAAGACACCTTTGGCCGATGGATTTAATTAGATTTGGAGTTTTAATGGTGTATATACTTGTTTGATTCAATTAAAATACTAGGTTGTTTAGCCACATGTGTTATATTTCATGATCAATGTATCAAAAAGTGTGTTTTGAATCAAAAGAGGAGGCTTGCTAGGCAAAAATAATGGAGGAAGTCTTTATTTTGGAATTCAACAATTAATATCAATAAGAAATGCAATTCAAAATCATGGAAATCCATTGTTTGTTAAATTAAATGAATGCATCTTATAATGATGGTCTATGGGGCAATTTTTTT
>JBAPLH010001499.1:0-46719 GCA_037897445.1 Ceriops zippeliana | reverse complement strand
ATCATTTTTGGTTAGCAAGATTCCAAACACACTTTTTTGATACATTTAGAATGAAATATAACACATGTGGCTAAACAACCTAGTATATTAATAGAATCAAACATGTATAAAACATCAATAAAACTCCAAATCTATTAAATCCAGCATCTAAAGGTGCCATTCTTCATCGTTTGCGTTTCGTACAAATGTTAACTGGTTTCATTCCTAAATAATGAGAATTTTCTAATCACCTCGTGTTAATTAGGCTCCTCTTGTTGTTACCAGGGACTATTTTTCATGCAATAACCTTGAAATTAACTTTTGATTCTTTCTTAATAACTATATTCATTATGAAAAAAATGCCCATGGACCATCTATAAGATGAATTCATTCAATTTAACAAACAATGGAGTCCTTGATTTTGAATTGCATTTCTTATAGATATTAACTTGTTGAATTCAAAAATAGAGAGTTCCTCGCATCATTTTTGGTTAGCAAGTTTCCCCTTTTGATTCCAAAACACACTTTTTGATACATTTAGAATGAAATATAACACATGTGGCTAAACAACCTAGTATATTAATAGAATCAAACATGTATAAACATCAATAAAACTCCAAATCTATTTAAATCCAGCATCTAAAGGTGCCATTCTTCATCGTTTGCGTTTCGTACAAATGTTAACTGGTTTCATTCCTAAATAATGAGAAATTTCTAATCACCTCGTGTTAATTAGGCTCCTCTTGTTGTTACCAGGAGGACTATTTTTCATGCAATAACCTTGAAATTAACTTTTGTTTCTTTCTTAATAACTATATTCATTATGAAAAAAATGCCCATGTGGACCATCTATAAGATGAATTCATTCAATTTAACAAACAATGGAGTCGTTGATTTTGAATTGCATTTCTTATAGATATTAACTGTTGAATTCAAAAATAGAGAGTTCCTCGCATCATTTTTGGTTAGCAAGTTTCCCCTTTTGATTCCAAACACACTTTTTTGATACATTTAGAATGAAATATAACACATGTGGCTAAACAACCTAGTATATTAATAGAATCAAACATGTATAAAACATCAATAAAACTCCAAATCTATTTAAATCCAGCATCTAAAGGTGCCATTCTTCATCGTTTGCGTTTCGTACAAATGTTAACTGGTTTCATTCCTAAATAATGAGAATTTCTAATCACCTCGTGTTAATTAGGCTCCTCTTTGTTGTTACCAGGACTATTTTTCATGCAATAACCTTGAAATTAACTTTTGTTTCTTTCTTAATAACTATATTCATTATGAAAAAAATGCATGTGGACCATCTATAAGATGAATTCATTCAATTTAACAAAAACAATGGAGTCGTTGATTTTGAATTGCATTTCTTATAGATATTAATTGTTGAATTCAAAAATAGAGAGTTCCTCGCATCATTTTTGGTTTAGCAAGTTTCCCCCTTTTGATTCCAAACACACTTTTTGATACATTTAGAATGAAATATAACACATGTGGCTAAACAACCTAGTATATTAATAGAATCAAACATGTATAAAACATCAATAAAACTCCAAATCTATTTAAATCCAGCATCTAAAGGTGCCATTCTTCATCGTTTGCGTTTCGTACAAATGTTAACTGGTTTCATTCCTAAATAATGAGAATTTCTAATCACCTCGTGTTAATTAGGCTCCTTGTTGTTGTTACCAGGACTATTTTTCATGCAATAACCTTGAAATTAACTTTTGTTTCTTTCTTAATAACTATATTCATTATGAAAAAAATATGCATGTGGACCATCTATAAGATGAATTCATTCAATTTAACAAACAATGGAGTCCTTGATTTTGAATTGCATTTCTTATAGATATTAATTGTTGAATTCAAAAATAGAGAGTTCCTCGCATCATTTTTGGTTAGCAAGTTTCCCCTTTTTGATTCTAAACACACTTTTTGATACATTTAGAATGAAATATAACACATGTGGCTAAACAACCTAGTATATTAATAGAATCAAACATGTATAAACATCAATAAAACTCAAAATCTATTTAAATCCAGCATCTAAAGGTGCCATTCTTCATCGTTTGCGTTTCGTACAAATGTTAACTGGTTTCATTCCTAAATAATGAGAATTTCTAATCACCTCGTGTTAATTAGGCTCCTCTTGTTGTTACCAGGACTATTTTTCATGCAATAACCTTGAAATTAACTTTTGATTCTTTCTTAATAACTATATTCATTATGAAAAAAATGCCCATGGACCCATCTATAAGATGAATTCATTCAATTTAACAAAACAATGGAGTCCTTGATTTTGAATTGCATTTCTTATAGATATTAATTGTTGAATTCAAAAATAGAGAGTTCCTCGCATCATTTTTGGTTAGCAAGTTTCCCCTTTTGATTCCAAACACACTTTTTGATACATTTAGAATGAAATATAACACATGTGGCTAAACAACCTAGTATATTAATAGAATCAAACATGTATAAACATCAATAAAACTCCAAATCTATTTAAATCCAGCATCTAAAGGTGCCATTCTTCATCGTTTTGCGTTTCGTACAAATGTTAACTGGTTTCATTCCTAAATAATGAGAATTTCTAATCACCTCGTGTTAATTAGGCTCCTCTTGTTGTTACCAGGACTATTTTTTCATGCAATAACCTTGAAATTAACTTTTGTTTCTTTCTTAATAACTATATTCATTATGAAAAATATGCCCATGTGGACCATCTATAAGATGAATTCATTCAATTTAACAAAACAATGGAGTCGTTGATTTTGAATTGCATTTCTTATAGATATTAACTGTTGAATTCAAAAAATAGAGAGTTCCTCGCATCATTTTTGGTTAGCAAGTTTCCCCTTTTGATTCCAAACACACTTTTTGATACATTTAGAATGAAATATAACACATGTGGCTAAACAACCTAGTATATTAATAGAATCAAACATGTATAAACATCAATAAAACTCCAAATCTATTTAAATCCAGCATCTAAAGGTGCCATTCTTCATCGTTTGCGTTTCGTACAAATGTTAACTGGTTTCATTCCTAAATAATGAGAATTTCTAATCACCTCGTGTTAATTAGGCTCCTCTTGTTGTTACCAGGACTATTTTTTTTCATGCAATAACCTTGAAATTAACTTTTGTTCTCTTTTCTTAATAACTATATTCATTATGAAAAAAAATGCACCATGGACCATCTATAAGATGAATTCATTCAATTTAACAAACAATGGAGTCCTTGATTTTGAATTGCATTTCTTATAGATATTAACTGTTGAATTCAAAAATAGAGAGTTCCTCGCATCATTTTTGGTTAGCAAGTTTCCCCTTTTGATTCCAAACACACTTTTTGATACATTTAGAATGAAATATAACACATGTGGCTAAACAACCTAGTATATTAATAGAATCAAACATGTATAAACATCAATAAAACTCCAAATCTATTTAAATCCAGCATCTAAAGGTGCCATTCTTCATCGTTTGCGTTTCGTACAAATGTTAACTGGTTTCATTCCTAAATAATGAGAATTTCTAATCACCTCGTGTTAATTAGGCTCCTCTTGTTGTTACCAGGACTATTTTTCATGCAATAACCTTGAAATTAACTTTTGATTCTTTCTTAATAACTATATTCATTATGAAAAAAATGCCCATGGACCATCTATAAGATGAATTCATTCAATTTAACAAACAATGGAGTCCTTGATTTTGAATTGCATTTCTTATAGATATTAACTGTTGAATTCAAAAATAGAGAGTTCCTCGCATCATTTTTGGTTAGCAAGTTTCCCCTTTTGATTCCAAACACACTTTTTGATACATTTAGAATGAAATATAACACATGTGGCTAAACAACCTAGTATATTAATAGAATCAAACATGTATAAACATCAATAAAACTCCAAATCTATTTAAATCCAGCATCTAAAGGTGCCATTCTTCATCGTTTGCGTTTCGTACAAATGTTAACTGGTTTCATTCCTAAATAATGAGAATTTCTAATCACACCTCGTGTTAATTAGGCTCCTCTTGTTGTTACCAGGACTATTTTTCATGCAATAACCTTGAAATTAACTTTTGATTCTTTCTTAATAACTATATTCATTATGAAAAAAATATGCATGTGGACCATCTATAAGATGAATTCATTCAATTTAACAAACAATGGAGTCCTTGATTTTGAATTGCATTTCTTATAGATATTAACTGTTGAATTCAAAAATAGAGAGTTCCTCGCATCATTTTTGGTTAGCAAGTTTCCCCTTTTGATTCCAAACACACTTTTTGATACATTTAGAATGAAATATAACACATGTGGCTAAACAACCTAGTATATTAATAGAATCAAACACATGTATAAACATCAATAAAACTCCAAATCTATTTAAATCCAGCATCTAAAGGTGCCATTCTTCATCGTTTGCGTTTCGTACAAATGTTAACTGGTTTCATTCCTAAATAATGAGAATTTTCTAATCACCTCGTGTTAATTAGGCTCCTCTTGTTGTTACCAGGACTATTTTTCATGCAATAACCTTGAAATTAACTTTTGTTTCTTTCTTAATAACCATATTCATTATGAAAAATATGCATGTGGACCATCTATAAGATGAATTCATTCAATTTAACAAACAATGGAGTCCTTGATTTTGAATTGCATTTCTTATAGATATTAACTGTTGAATTCAAAAATAGAGAGTTCCTCGCATCATTTTTGGTTAGCAAGTTTCCCCTTTTGATTCCAAACACACTTTTTGATACATTTAGAATGAAATATAACACATGTGGCTAAACAACCTAGTATATTAATAGAATCAAACATGTATAAACATCAATAAAACTCCAAATCTATTTAAATCCAGCATCTAAAGGTGCCATTCTTCATCGTTTGCGTTTCGTACAAATGTTAACTGGTTTCATTCCTAAATAATGAGAATTTCTAATCACCTCGTGTTAATTAGGCTCCTCTTGTTGTTACCAGGACTATTTTTCATGCAATAACCTTGAAATTAACTTTTGTTTCTTTCTTAATAACTATATTCATTATGAAAAAAAAATGCATGTGGACCATCTATAAGATGAATTCATTCAATTTAACAAACAATGGAGTCCTTTGATTTTGAATTGCATTTCTTATAGATATTAATTGTTGAATTCAAAAATAGAGAGTTCCTCGCATCATTTTTGGTTAGCAAGTTTCCCCTTTTGATTCTAAACACACTTTTTGATACATTTAGAATGAAATATAACACATGTGGCTAAACAACCTAGTATATTAATAGAATCAAAACATGTATAAACATCAATAAAACTCAAAATCTATTTAAATCCAGCATCTAAAGGTGCCATTCTTCATCGTTTGCGTTTCGTACAAATGTTAACTGGTTTCATTCCTAAATAATGAGAATTTCTAATCACCTCGTGTGAATTAGGCTCCTCTTGTTGTTACCAGGACTATTTTTCATGCAATAACCTTGAAATTAACTTTTGATTTCTTTCTTAATAACTATATTCATTATGAAAAATATGCACATGGACCATCTATAAGATGAATTCATTCAATTTAACAAACAATGGAGTCCTTGATTTTGAATTGCATTTCTTATAGATATTAATTGTTGAATTCAAAAATAGAGAGTTCCTCGCATCATTTTTGGTTAGCAAGTTTCCCCTTTTGATTCCAAACACACTTTTTGATACATTTAGAATGAAATATAACACATGTGGCTAAACAACCTAGTATATTAATAGAATCAAACATGTATAAACATCAATAAAACTCCAAATCTATTTAAATCCAGCATCTAAAGGTGCCATTCTTCATCGTTTGCGTTTCGTACAAATGTTAACTGGTTTCATTCCTAAATAATGAGAATTTCTAAATCACCTCGTGTTAATTAGGCTCCTCTTGTTGTTACCAGGACTATTTTTTCATGCAATAACCTTGAAATTAACTTTTGATTCTTTCTTAATAACTATATTCATTATGAAAAAAATGCCCATGTGGACCATCTATAAGATGAATTCATTCAATTTAACAAACAATGGAGTCCTTGATTTTGAATTGCATTTCTTATAGATATTAACTGTTGAATTCAAAAATAGAGAGTTCCTCGCATCATTTTTGGTTAGCAAGTTTCCCCTTTTGATTCCAAACACACTTTTTTTGATACATTTAGAATGAAATATAACACATGTGGCTAAACAACCTAGTATATTAATAGAATCAAACATGTATAAAACATCAATAAAACTCCAAATCTATTTAAATCCAGCATCTAAAGGTGCCATTCTTCATCGTTTGCGTTTCGTACAAATGTTAACTGGTTTCATTCCTAAATAATGAGAATTTCTAATCACCTCGTGTTAATTAGGCTCCTCTTGTTGTTACCAGGACTATTTTTCATGCAATAACCTTGAAATTAACTTTTGATTCTTTCTTAATAACTATATTCATTATGAAAAAAAATGCCCATGGACCATCTATAAGATGAATTCATTCAATTTAACAAACAATGGAGTCGTTGATTTTGAATTGCATTTCTTATAGATATTAACTGTTGAATTCAAAAATAGAGAGTTCCTCGCATCATTTTTGGTTAGCAAGTTTCCCCTTTTGATTCCAAACACACTTTTTGATACATTTAGAATGAAATATAACACATGTGGCTAAACAACCTAGTATATTAATAGAATCAAACATGTATAAAACATCAATAAAACTCCAAATCTATTTAAATCCAGCATCTAAAGGTGCCATTCTTCATCGTTTGCGTTCGTACAAATGTTAACTGGTTTCATTCCTAAATAATGAGAATTTCTAATCACCTCGTGTTAATTAGGCTCCTCTTGTTGTTACCAGGACTATTTTTCATGCAATAACCTTGAAATTAACTTTTGTTTCTTTCTTAATAACCATATTCATTATGAAAAAATATGCATGTGGACCATCTATAAGATGAATTCATTCAATTTAACAAACAATGGAGTCGTTGATTTTGAATTGCATTTCTTATAGATATTAACTGTTGAATTCAAAAATAGAGAGTTCCTCGCATCATTTTTGGTTAGCAAGTTTCCCCTTTTGATTCCAAACACACTTTTTGATACATTTAGAATGAAATATAACACATGTGGCTAAACAACCTAGTATATTAATAGAATCAAACATGTATATAAACATCAATAAAACTCCAAATCTATTTAAATCCAGCATCTAAAGGTGCCATTCTTCATCGTTTGCGTTTCGTACAAATGTTAACTGGTTTCATTCCTAAATAATGAGAATTTCTAATCACCTCGTGTTAATTAGGCTCCTCTTGTTGTTACCCAGGACTATTTTTCATGCAATAACCTTGAAATTAACTTTTGTTTCTTTCTTAATAACTATATTCATTATGAAAAAATATGCATGTGGACCATCTATAAGATGAATTCATTCAATTTAACAAACAATGGAGTCCTTGATTTTGAATTGCATTTCTTATAGATATTAATTGTTGAATTCAAAAATAGAGAGTTCCTCGCATCATTTTTGGTTAGCAAGTTTCCCCTTTTTGATTCTAAACACACTTTTTGATACATTTAGAATGAAATATAACACATGTGGCTAAACAACCTAGTATATTAATAGAATCAAACATGTATAAACATCAATAAAACTCAAAATCTATTTAAATCCAGCATCTAAAGGTGCCATTCTTCATCGTTTGCGTTTCGTACAAATGTTAACTGGTTTCATTCCTAAATAATGAGAATTTCTAATCACCTCGTGTTAATTAGGCTCCTCTTGTTGTTACCAGGACTATTTTTCATGCAATAACCTTGAAATTAACTTTTGATTCTTTCTTAATAACTATATTCATTATGAAAAAAATGCCCATGGACCATCTATAAGATGAATTCATTCAATTTAACAAACAATGGAGTCCTTGATTTTGAATTGCATTTCTTATAGATATTAACTGTTGAATTCAAAAATAGAGAGTTCCTCGCATCATTTTTGGTTAGCAAGTTTCCCCTTTTGATTCCAAACACACTTTTTGATACATTTAGAATGAAATATAACACATGTGGCTAAACAACCTAGTATATTAATAGAATCAAACATGTATAAACATCAATAAAACTCCAAATCTATTTAAATCCAGCATCTAAAGGTGCCATTCTTCATCGTTTGCGTTTCGTACAAATGTTAACTGGTTTCATTCCTAAATAATGAGAATTTCTAATCACCTCGTGTTAATTAGGCTCCTCTTGTTGTTACCAGGACTATTTTTCATGCAATAACCTTGAAATTAACTTTTGTTTCTTTCTTAATAACTATATTCATTATGAAAAAAATGCATGTGGACCATCTATAAGATGAATTCATTCAATTTAACAAACAATGGAGTCCTTGATTTTGAATTGCATTTCTTATAGATATTAACTGTTGAATTCAAAAATAGAGAGTTCCTCGCATCATTTTTGGTTAGCAAGTTTCCCCTTTTGATTCCAAACACACTTTTTTGATACATTTAGAATGAAATATAACACATGTGGCTAAACAACCTAGTATATTAATAGAATCAAACATGTATAAACATCAATAAAACTCCAAATCTATTTAAATCCAGCATCTAAAGGTGCCATTCTTCATCGTTTGCGTTTCGTACAAATGTTAACTGGTTTCATTCCTAAATAATGAGAATTTCTAATCACCTCGTGTTAATTAGGCTCCTCTTGTTGTTACCAGGACTATTTTTCATGCAATAACCTTGAAATTAACTTTTGATTCTTTCTTAATAACTATATTCATTATGAAAAAAATGCCCATGGACCATCTATAAGATGAATTCATTCAATTTAACAAACAATGGAGTCGTTGATTTTGAATTGCATTTCTTATAGATATTAACTGTTGAATTCAAAAATAGAGAGTTCCTCGCATCATTTTTGGTTAGCAAGTTTCCCCTTTTGATTCCAAACACACTTTTTTGATACATTTAGAATGAAATATAACACATGTGGCTAAACAACCTAGTATATTAATAGAATCAAACATGTATAAACATCAATAAAACTCCAAATCTATTTAAATCCAGCATCTAAAGGTGCCATTCTTCATCGTTTGCGTTTCGTACAAATGTTAACTGGTTTCATTCCTAAATAATGAGAATTTCTAATCACCTCGTGTTAATTAGGCTCCTCTTGTTGTTACCAGGACTATTTTTCATGCAATAACCTTGAAATTAACTTTTGATTTCTTTCTTAATAACTATATTCATTATGAAAAAAATATGCCCATGGGACCATCTATAAGATGAATTCATTCAATTTAACAAACAATGGAGTCCTTGATTTTGAATTGCATTTCTTATAGATATTAACTGTTGAATTCAAAAATAGAGAGTTCCTCGCATCATTTTTGGTTAGCAAGTTTCCCCTTTTGATTCCAAACACACTTTTTGATACATTTAGAATGAAATATAACACATGTGGCTAAACAACCTAGTATATTAATAGAATCAAACATGTATAAACATCAATAAAACTCCAAATCTATTTAAATCCAGCATCTAAAGGTGCCATTCTTCATCGTTTGCGTTTCGTACAAATGTTAACTGGTTTCATTCCTAAATAATGAGAATTTCTAATCACCTCGTGTTAATTAGGCTCCTCTTGTTGTTACCAGGACTATTTTTCATGCAATAACCTTGAAATTAACTTTTGATTCTTTCTTAATAACTATATTCATTATGAAAAAAATGCCCATGGGACCATCTATAAGATGAATTCATTCAATTTAACAAACAATGGAGTCCTTGATTTTGAATTGCATTTCTTATAGATATTAACTGTTGAATTCAAAAATAGAGAGTTCCTCGCATCATTTTTGGTTAGCAAGTTTCCCCTTTTGATTCCAAACACACTTTTTGATACATTTAGAATGAAATATAACACATGTGGCTAAACAACCTAGTATATTAATAGAATCAAACATGTATAAACATCAATAAAACTCCAAATCTATTTAAATCCAGCATCTAAAGGTGCCATTCTTCATCGTTTGCATTTTCGTACAAATGTTAACTGGTTTCATTCCTAAATAATGAGAATTTCTAATCACCTCGTGTTAATTAGGCTCCTCTTGTTGTTACCAGGACTATTTTTCATGCAATAACCTTGAAATTAACTTTTGTTTCTTTCTTAATAACCATATTCATTATGAAAAAATATGCATGTGGACCATCTATAAGATGAATTCATTCAATTTAACAAACAATGGAGTCGTTGATTTTGAATTGCATTTCTTATAGATATTAATTGTTGAATTCAAAAATAGAGAGTTCCTCGCATCATTTTTGGTTAGCAAGTTTCCCATTTTGATTCTAAACACACTTTTTGATACATTTAGAATGAAATATAACACATGTGGCTAAACAACCTAGTATATTAATAGAATCAAACATGTATAAACATCAATAAAACTCAAAATCTATTTAAATCCAGCATCTAAAGGTGCCATTCTTCATGGTTTGCGTTTCGTACAAATGTTAACTGGTTTCATTCCTAAATAATGAGAATTTCTAAACACCTCGTGTTAATTAGGCTCTTCTTGTTGTTACCACGACTATTTTTCGTGCAATAACCTTGAAATTAACTTTTGTTTCTATCTTAATAACTATATTCATATTGAAAAATATGCACGTGGACCATCAATTACATGAATTCATTCAATTTAACAAACAATGGAGTCCTTGATTTTGAATTGCATTTCTTATAGATATTAATTGTTGAATTCAAAAATAGAGAGTTCCTCGCATCATTTTTGGTTAGCAAGTTTCCCCTTTTGATTCTAAACACACTTTTTGATACATTTAGAATGAAATATAACACATGTGGCTAAACAACCTAGTATATTAATAGAATCAAACATGTATAAACATCAATAAAACTCAAAATCTATTTAAATCCAGCATCTAAAGGTGCCATTCTTCATCGTTTGCGTTTCGTACAAATGTGAACTGGTTTCATTCCTAAATAATGAGAATTTGTAATCACCTCCTGTTAATTAGGCTCCTCTTGTTGTTACCAGGACTATTTTTCATGCAATAACCTTGAAATTAACTTTTGATTCTTTCTTAATAACTATATTCATTATGAAAAAAATGCCCATGGACCATCTATAAGATGAATTCATTCAATTTAACAAACAATGGAGTCCTTGATTTTGAATTGCATTTCTTATAGATATTAACTGTTGAATTCAAAAATAGAGAGTTCCTCGCATCATTTTTGGTTAGCAAGTTTCCCCTTTTGATTCCAAACACACTTTTTTGATACATTTAGAATGAAATATAACACATGTGGCTAAACAACCTAGTATATTAATAGAATCAAACATGTATGTATAAAACATCAATAAAACTCCAAAATCTATTTAAATCCAGCATCTAAAGGTGCCATTCTTCATCGTTTGCGTTTCGTACAAATGTTAACTGGTTTCATTCCTAAATAATAATGAGAATTTCTAATCACCTCGTGTTAATTAGGCTCCTCTTGTTGTTACCAGGACTATTTTTCATGCAATAACCTTGAAATTAACTTTTGATTCTTTCTTAATAACTATATTCATTATGAAAAAAATGCCCATGGACCATCTATAAGATGAATTCATTCAATTTAACAAACAATGGAGTCGTTGATTTTGAATTGCATTTTCTTATAGATATTAACTGTTGAATTCAAAAATAGAGAGTTCCTCGCATCATTTTTGGTTAGCAAGTTTCCCCTTTTGATTCCAAACACACTTTTTGATACATTTAGAATGAAATATAACACATGTGGCTAAACAACCTAGTATATTAATAGAATCAAACATGTATAAAACATCAATAAAACTCCAAATCTATTTAAATCCAGCATCTAAAGGTGCCATTCTTCATCGTTTGCGTTTCGTACAAATGTTAACTGGTTTCATTCCTAAATAATGAGAATTTCTAATCACCTCGTGTTAATTAGGCTCCTCTTGTTGTTACCAGGACTATTTTTCATGCAATAACCTTGAAATTAACTTTTGTTTCTTTCTTAATAACCATATTCATTATGAAAAATATGCATGTGGACCATCTATAAGATGAATTCATTCAATTTAACAAACAATGGAGTCGTTGATTTTGAATTGCATTTCTTATAGATATTAATTGTTGAATTCAAAAATAGAGAGTTCCTCGCATCATTTTTGGTTAGCAAGTTTCCCCTTTTGATTCTAAACACACTTTTTGATACATTTAGAATGAAATATAACACATGTGGCTAAACAACCTAGTATATTAATAGAATCAAACATGTATAAACATCAATAAAAACTCCAAAATCTATTTAAATCCAGCATCTAAAGGTGCCATTCTTCATCGTTTGCGTTTCGTACAAATGTTAACTGGTTTCATTCCTAAATAATGAGAATTTCTAATCACCTCGTGTTAATTAGGCTCCTCTTGTTGTTACCAGGACTATTTTTCATGCAATAACCTTGAAATTAACTTTTGTTTCTTTCTTAATAACTATATTCATTATGAAAAAAATGCACCATGTGGACCATCTATAAGAGATGAATTCATTCAATTTAACAAACAATGGAGTCCTTGATTTTGAATTGCATTTCTTATAGATATTAATTGTTGAATTCAAAAATAGAGAGTTCCTCGCATCATTTTTGGTTAGCAAGTTTCCCCTTTTGATTCCAAAACACACTTTTTGATACATTTAGAATGAAATATAACACATGTGGCTAAACAACCTAGTATATTAATAGAATCAAACATGTATAAACATCAATAAAACTCCAAATCTATTTAAATCCAGCATCTAAAGGTGCCATTCTTCATCGTTTGCGTTTCGTACAAATGTTAACTGGTTTCATTCCTAAATAATGAGAATTTGTAATCACCTCGTGTTAATTAGGCTCCTCTTGTTGTTACCAGGACTATTTTTCATGCAATAACCTTGAAATTAACTTTTGATTCTTTCTTAATAACTATATTCATTATGAAAAATATGCATGTGGACCATCTATAAGATGAATTCATTCAATTTAACAAACAATGGAGTCCTTGATTTTGAATTGCATTTCTTATAGATATTAAAATTGTTGAATTCAAAAATAGAGAGTTCCTCGCATCATTTTTGGTTAGCAAGTTTCCCCTTTTTTGATTCCAAACACACTTTTTGATACATTTAGAATGAAATATAACACATGTGTGGCTAAACAACCTAGTATATTAATAGAATCAAACATGTATAAACATCAATAAAACTCCAAATCTATTTAAATCCAGCATCTAAAGGTGCCATTCTTCATCGTTTGCGTTTCGTACAAATGTTAACTGGTTTCATTCCTAAATAATGAGAATTTCTAATCACCTCGTGTTAATTAGGCTCCTCTTGTTGTTACCAGGACTATTTTTCATGCAATAACCTTGAAATTAACTTTTGTTTCTTTCTTAATAACTATATTCATTATGAAAAAAATGCATGTGGACCATCTATAAGATGAATTCATTCAATTTAACAAACAATGGAGTCGTTGATTTTGAATTGCATTTCTTATAGATATTAATTGTTGAATTCAAAAATAGAGAGTTCCTCGCATCATTTTTGGTTAGCAAGTTTCCCCTTTTGATTCCAAACACACTTTTTGATACATTTAGAATGAAATATAACACATGTGGCTAAACAACCTAGTATATTAATAGAATCAAACATGTATAAACATCAATAAAACTCAAAATCTATTTAAATCCAGCATCTAAAGGTGCCATTCTTCATCGTTTGCGTTTCGTACAAATGTTAACTGGTTTCATTCCTAAATAATGAGAATTTCTAATCACCTCCTGTTAATTAGGCTCCTCTTGTTGTTACCAGGACTATTTTTCATGCAATAACCTTGAAATTAACTTTTGATTTCTTTCTTAATAACTATATTCATTATGAAAAAAATGCCCATGGACCATCTATAAGATGAATTCATTCATTCAATTTAACAAACAATGGAGTCCTTGATTTTGAATTGCATTTCTTATAGATATTAACTGTTGAATTCAAAAATAGAGAGTTCCTCGCATCATTTTTGGTTAGCAAGTTTCCCCTTTTGATTCCAAACACACTTTTTGATACATTTAGAATGAAATATAACACATGTGGCTAAACAACCTAGTATATTAATAGAATCAAACATGTATAAACATCAATAAAACTCCCAAATCTATTTAAATCCAGCATCTAAAGGTGCCATTCTTCATCGTTTGCGTTTCGTACAAAATGTTAACTGGTTTCATTCCTAAATAATGAGAATTTTTCTAATCACCTCGTGTTAATTAGGCTCCTCTTGTTGTTACCAGGACTATTTTTCATGCAATAACCTTGAAATTAACTTTTGATTCTTTCTTAATAACTATATTCATTATGAAAAAAATGCCCATGGACCATCTATAAGATGAATTCATTCAATTTAACAAACAATGGAGTCCTTGATTTTGAATTGCATTTCTTATAGATATTAACTGTTGAATTCAAAAATAGAGAGTTCCTCGCATCATTTTTGGTTAGCAAGTTTCCCCTTTTGATTCCAAACACACTTTTTGATACATTTAGAATGAAATATAACACATGTGGCTAAACAACCTAGTATATTAATAGAATCAAACATGTATAAACATCAATAAAACTCCAAATCTATTTAAATCCAGCATCTAAAGGTGCCATTCTTCATCGTTTGCGTTTCGTACAAATGTTAACTGGTTTCATTCCTAAATAATGAGAATTTCTAATCACCTCGTGTTAATTAGGCTCCTCTTGTTGTTACCAGGACTATTTTTCATGCAATAACCTTGAAATTAACTTTTGATTCTTTCTTAATAACTATATTCATTATGAAAAAAATGCCCATGGGACCATCTATAAGATGAATTCATTCAATTTAACAAACAATGGAGTCGTTGATTTTGAATTGCATTTCTTATAGATATTAACTGGTTGAATTCAAAAATAGAGAGTTCCTCGCATCATTTTTGGTTAGCAAGTTTCCCCTTTTGATTCCAAACACACTTTTTTGATACATTTAGAATGAAATATAACACATGTGGCTAAACAACCTAGTATATTAATAGAATCAAACATGTATAAACATCAATAAAACTCCAAATCTATTTAAATCCAGCATCTAAAGGTGCCATTCTTCATCGTTTGCGTTTCGTACAAATGTTAACTGGTTTCATTCCTAAATAATGAGAATTTCTAATCACCTCGTGTTAATTAGGCTCCTCTTGTTGTTACCAGGACTATTTTTCATGCAATAACCTTGAAATTAACTTTTGTTTCTTTCTTAATAACTATATTCATTATTGAAAAAAATATGCACGTGGACCATCAATTACATGAATTCATTCAATTTAACAAACAATGGAGTCCTTGATTTTGAATTGCATTTCTTATAGATATTAATTGTTGAATTCAAAAATAGAGAGTTCCTCGCATCATTTTTGGTTAGCAAGTTTCCCCTTTTGATTCCAAACACACTTTTTGATACATTTAGAATGAAATATAACACATGTGGCTAAACAACCTAGTATATTAATAGAATCAAACATGTATAAACATCAATAAAACTCAAAATCTATTTAAATCCAGCATCTAAAGGTGCCATTCTTCATCGTTTGCGTTTCGTACAAATGTGAACTGGTTTCATTCCTAAATAATGAGAATTTGTAATCACCTCCTGTTAATTAGGCTCCTCTTGTTGTTACCAGGACTATTTTTCATGCAATAACCTTGAAATTAACTTTTGATTCTTTCTTAATAACTATATTCATTATGAAAAAAAATGCCCATGGACCATCTATAAGATGAATTCATTCAATTTAACAAACAATGGAGTCCTTGATTTTGAATTGCATTTCTTATAGATATTAACTGTTGAATTCAAAAATAGAGAGTTCCTCGCATCATTTTTGGTTAGCAAGTTTCCCCTTTTGATTCCAAACACACTTTTTGATACATTTAGAATGAAATATAACACATGTGGCTAAACAACCTAGTATATTAATAGAATCAAACATGTATAAACATCAATAAAACGCCAAATCTATTTAAATCCAGCATCTAAAGGTGCCATTCTTCATCGTTTGCATTTCGTACAAATGTTAACTGGTTTCATTCCTAAATAATGAGAATTTCTAATCACCTCGTGTTAATTAGGCTCCTCTTGTTGTTACCAGGACTATTTTTCATGCAATAACCTTGAAATTAACTTTTGTTTCTTTCTTAATAACTATATTCATTATGAAAAATATGCATGTGGACCATCTATAAGATGAATTCATTCAATTTAACAAACAATGGAGTCCTTGATTTTGAATTGCATTTCTTATAGATATTAATTGTTGAATTCAAAAATAGAGAGTTCCTCGCATCATTTTTGGTTAGCAAGTTTCCCCTTTTGATTCCAAACACACTTTTTGATACATTTAGAATGAAATATAACACATGTGGCTAAACAACCTAGTATATTAATAGAATCAAACATGTATAAACATCAATAAAACTCAAAATCTATTTAAATCCAGCATCTAAAGGTGCCATTCTTCATGGTTTGCGTTTCGTACAAATGTTAACTGGTTTCATTCCTAAATAATGAGAATTTCTAAACACCTCGTGTTAATTAGGCTCTTCTTGTTGTTACCACGACTATTTTTCGTGCAATAACCTTGAAATTAACTTTTGTTTCTATCTTAATAACTATATTCATATTGAAAAATATGCACGTGGACCATCAATTACATGAATTCATTCAATTTAACAAACAATGGAGTCCTTGATTTTGAATTGCATTTCTTATAGATATTAATTGTTGAATTCAAAAATAGAGAGTTCCTCGCATCATTTTTGGTTAGCAAGTTTCCCCTTTTGATTCTAAACACACTTTTTGATACATTTAGAATGAAATATAACACATGTGGCTAAACAACCTAGTATATTAATAGAATCAAACATGTATAAACATCAATAAAACTCAAAATCTATTTAAATCCAGCATCTAAAGGTGCCATTCTTCATCGTTTGCGTTTCGTACAAATGTTAACTGGTTTCATTCCTAAATAATGAGAATTTGTAATCACCTCCTGTTAATTAGGCTCCTCTTGTTGTTACCAGGACTATTTTTCATGCAATAACCTTGAAATTAACTTTTGATTCTTTCTTAATAACTATATTCATTATGAAAAAAATGCCCATGGACCATCTATAAGATGAATTCATTCAATTTAACAAACAATGGAGTCCTTGATTTTGAATTGCATTTCTTATAGATATTAACTGTTGAATTCAAAAATAGAGAGTTCCTCGCATCATTTTTGGTTAGCAAGTTTCCCCTTTTGATTCCAAACACACTTTTTGATACATTTAGAATGAAATATAACACATGTGGCTAAACAACCTAGTATATTAATAGAATCAAACATGTATAAACATCAATAAAACTCCAAATCTATTTAAATCCAGCATCTAAAGGTGCCATTCTTCATCGTTTGCGTTTCGTACAAATGTTAACTGGTTTCATTCCTAAATAATGAGAATTTCTAATCACCTCGTGTTAATTAGGCTCCTCTTGTTGTTACCAGGACTATTTTTCATGCAATAACCTTGAAATTAACTTTTGATTCTTTCTTAATAACTATATTCATTATGAAAAAAATGCCCATGGACCATCTATAAGATGAATTCATTCAATTTAACAAACAATGGAGTCGTTGATTTTGAATTGCATTTCTTATAGATATTAACTGTTGAATTCAAAAATAGAGAGTTCCTCGCATCATTTTTGGTTAGCAAGTTTCCCCTTTTGATTCCAAACACACTTTTTGATACATTTAGAATGAAATATAACACATGTGGCTAAACAACCTAGTATATTAATAGAATCAAACATGTATAAACATCAATAAAACTCCCAAATCTATTTAAATCCAGCATCTAAAGGTGCCATTCTTCATCGTTTGCGTTTCGTACAAATGTTAACTGGTTTCATTCCTAAATAATGAGAATTTCTAATCACCTCGTGTTAATTAGGCTCCTCTTGTTGTTACCAGGACTATTTTTCATGCAATAACCTTGAAATTAACTTTTGTTTCTTTCTTAATAACTATATTCATTATGAAAAAAATGCCATGTGGACCATCTATAAGATGAATTCATTCAATTTAACAAAACAATGGAGTCGTTGATTTTGAATTGCATTTCTTATAGATATTAATTGTTGAATTCAAAAATAGAGAGTTCCTCGCATCATTTTTGGTTAGCAAGTTTCCCCTTTTGATTCCAAACACACTTTTTTGATACATTTAGAATGAAATATAACACATGTGGCTAAACAACCTAGTATATTAATAGAATCAAACATGTATAAACATCAATAAAACTCCAAATCTATTTAAATCCAGCATCTAAAGGTGCCATTCTTCATCGTTTGCGTTTCGTACAAATGTTAACTGGTTTCATTCCTAAATAATGAGAATTTCTAATCACCTCGTGTTAATTAGGCTCCTCTTGTTGTTACCAGGACTATTTTTCATGCAATAACCTTGAAATTAACTTTTGATTCTTTCTTAATAACTATATTCATTATGAAAAAAATATGCCCATGGACCATCTATAAGATGAATTCATTCAATTTAACAAACAATGGAGTCCTTGATTTTGAATTGCATTTCTTATAGATATTAACTGTTGAATTCAAAAATAGAGAGTTCCTCGCATCATTTTTGGTTAGCAAGTTTCCCCTTTTGATTCCAAACACACTTTTTGATACATTTAGAATGAAATATAACACATGTGGCTAAACAACCTAGTATATTAATAGAATCAAACAAACATGTATAAACATCAATAAAACTCCAAATCTATTTAAATCCAGCATCTAAAGGTGCCATTCTTCATCGTTTGCGTTTCGTACAAATGTTAACTGGTTTCATTCCTAAATAATGAGAATTTTCTAATCACCTCGTGTTAATTAGGCTCCTCTTGTTGTTACCAGGACTATTTTTCATGCAATAACCTTGAAATTAACTTTTGATTCTTTCTTAATAACTATATTCATTATGAAAAAATGCATGTGGACCATCTATAAGATGAATTCATTCAATTTAACAAACAATGGAGTCGTTGATTTTGAATTGCATTTCTTATAGATATTAATTGTTGAATTCAAAAATAGAGAGTTCCTCGCATCATTTTTGGTTAGCAAGTTTCCCCTTTTGATTCCAAACACACTTTTTGATACATTTAGAATGAAATATAACACATGTGGCTAAACAACCTAGTATATTAATAGAATCAAACATGTATAAACATCAATAAAACTCCAAATCTATTTAAATCCAGCATCTAAAGGTGCCATTCTTCATCGTTTGCGTTTCGTACAAATGTTAACTGGTTTCATTCCTAAATAATGAGAATTTCTAATCACCTCGTGTGTTAATTAGGCTCCTCTTGTTGTTACCAGGACTATTTTTCATGCAATAACCTTGAAATTAACTTTTGATTCTTTCTTAATAACTATATTCATTATGAAAAAAATGCCCATGGACCATCTATAAGATGAATTCATTCAATTTAACAAACAATGGAGTCCTTGATTTTGAATTGCATTTCTTATAGATATTAATTGTTGAATTCAAAAATAGAGAGTTCCTCGCATCATTTTTGGTTAGCAAGTTTCCCCTTTTGATTCCAAACACACTTTTTTTGATACATTTAGAATGAAATATAACACATGTGGCTAAACAACCTAGTATATTAATAGAATCAAACATGTATAAACATCAATAAAACTCCAAATCTATTTAAATCCAGCATCTAAAGGTGCCATTCTTCATCGTTTGCGTTTCGTACAAATGTTAACTGGTTTCATTCCTAAATAATGAGAATTTCTAATCACCTCGTGTTAATTAGGCTCCTCTTTGTTGTTACCAGGACTATTTTTCATGCAATAACCTTGAAATTAACTTTTGTTTCTTTCTTAATAACTATATTCATTATGAAAAAAATGCATGTGGACCATCTATAAGATGAATTCATTCAATTTAACAAACAATGGAGTCGTTGATTTTGAATTGCATTTCTTATAGATATTAATTGTTGAATTCAAAAATAGAGAGTTCCTCGCATCATTTTTGGTTAGCAAGTTTCCCCTTTTGATTCTAAACACACTTTTTGATACATTTAGAATGAAATATAACACATGTGGCTAAACAACCTAGTATATTAATAGAATCAAACATGTATAAACATCAATAAAACTCCAAAATCTATTTAAATCCAGCATCTAAAGGTGCCATTCTTCATCGTTTGCGTTTCGTACAAATGTTAACTGGTTTCATTCCTAAATAATGAGAATTTCTAATCACCTCGTGTTAATTAGGCTCCTCTTGTTGTTACCAGGACTATTTTTCATGCAATAACCTTGAAATTAACTTTTGTTTCTTTCTTAATAACTATATTCATTATGAAAAAAATGCACATGGACCATCTATAAGATGAATTCATTCAATTTAACAAACAATGGAGTCCTTGATTTTGAATTGCATTTCTTATAGATATTAACTGTTGAATTCAAAAATAGAGAGTTCCTCGCATCATTTTTGGTTAGCAAGTTTCCCCTTTTGATTCCAAACACACTTTTTGATACATTTAGAATGAAATATAACAACACATGTGGCTAAACAACCTAGTATATTAATAGAATCAAACATGTATAAACATCAATAAAACTCCAAATCTATTTAAATCCAGCATCTAAAGGTGCCATTCTTCATCGTTTGCGTTTCGTACAAATGTTAACTGGTTTCATTCCTAAATAATGAGAATTTCTAATCACCTCGTGTTAATTAGGCTCCTCTTGTTGTTACCAGGACTATTTTTCATGCAATAACCTTGAAATTAACTTTTGATTCTTTCTTAATAACTATATTCATTATGAAAAAAATGCCCATGGACCACCATCTATAAGATGAATTCATTCAATTTAACAAACAATGGAGTCCTTGATTTTGAATTGCATTTCTTATAGATATTAACTGTTGAATTCAAAAATAGAGAGTTCCTCGCATCATTTTTGGTTAGCAAGTTTCCCCTTTTGATTCCAAACACACTTTTTGATACATTTAGAATGAAATATAACACATGTGGCTAAACAACCTAGTATATTATTAATAGAATCAAACATGTATAAACATCAATAAAACTCCAAATCTATTTAAATCCAGCATCTAAAGGTGCCATTCTTCATCGTTTGCGTTTCGTACAAATGTTAACTGGTTTCATTCCTAAATAATGAGAATTTCTAATCACCTCGTGTTAATTAGGCTCCTCTTGTTGTTACCAGGACTATTTTTCATGCAATAACCTTGAAATTAACTTTTGATTCTTTCTTAATAACTATATTCATTATGAAAAAAATGCCCATGGGACCATCTATAAGATGAATTCATTCAATTTAACAAACAATGGAGTCCTTGATTTTGAATTGCATTTCTTATAGATATTAATTGTTGAATTCAAAAATAGAGAGTTCCTCGCATCATTTTTGGTTAGCAAGTTTCCCCTTTTGATTCCAAACACACTTTTTGATACATTTAGAATGAAATATAACACATGTGGCTAAACAACCTAGTATATTAATAGAATCAAACATGTATAAACATCAATAAAACTCAAAATCTATTTAAATCCAGCATCTAAAGGTGCCATTCTTCATCGTTTGCGTTTCGTACAAATGTTAACTGGTTTCATTCCTAAATAATGAGAATTTCTAATCACCTCGTGTTAATTAGGCTCCTCTTGTTGTTACCAGGACTATTTTTCATGCAATAACCTTGAAATTAACTTTTGATTCTTTCTTAATAACTATATTCATTATGAAAAAAATGCCCATGGACCATCTATAAGATGAATTCATTCAATTTAACAAACAATGGAGTCCTTGATTTTGAATTGCATTTCTTATAGATATTAACTGTTGAATTCAAAAATAGAGAGTTCCTCGCATCATTTTTGGTTAGCAAGTTTCCCCTTTTGATTCCAAACACACTTTTTGATACATTTAGAATGAAATATAACACATGTGGCTAAACAACCTAGTATATTAATAGAATCAAACATGTATAAACATCAATAAAACTCCAAATCTATTTAAATCCAGCATCTAAAGGTGCCATTCTTCATCGTTTGCGTTTCGTACAAATGTTAACTGGTTTCATTCCTAAATAATGAGAATTTCTAATCACCTCGTGTTAATTAGGCTCCTCTTGTTGTTACCAGGACTATTTTTCATGCAATAACCTTGAAATTAACTTTTGTTTCTTTCTTAATAACTATATTCATTATGAAAAAAATGCCATGTGGACCATCTATAAGATGAATTCATTCAATTTAACAAACAATGGAGTCCTTGATTTTGAATTGCATTTCTTATAGATATTAACTGTTGAATTCAAAAATAGAGAGTTCCTCGCATCATTTTTGGTTAGCAAGTTTCCCCTTTTGATTCCAAACACACACTTTTTGATACATTTAGAATGAAATATAACACATGTGGCTAAACAACCTAGTATATTAATAGAATCAAACATGTATAAAACATCAATAAAACTCCAAATCTATTTAAATCCAGCATCTAAAGGTGCCATTCTTCATCGTTTGCGTTTCGTACAAATGTTAACTGGTTTCATTCCTAAATAATGAGAATTTCTAATCACCTCGTGTTAATTAGGCTCCTCTTGTTGTTACCAGGACTATTTTTCATGCAATAACCTTGAAATTAACTTTTGTTTCTTTCTTAATAACTATATTCATTATGAAAAAAATGCCCATGTGGACCATCTATAAGATGAATTCATTCAATTTAACAAACAATGGAGTCCTTGATTTTGAATTGCATTTCTTATAGATATTAATTGTTGAATTCAAAAAATAGAGAGTTCCTCGCATCATTTTTGGTTAGCAAGTTTCCCCTTTTGATTCTAAACACACTTTTTGATACATTTAGAATGAAATATAACACATGTGGCTAAACAACCTAGTATATTAATAGAATCAAACATGTATAAACATCAATAAAACTCAAAATCTATTTAAATCCAGCATCTAAAGGTGCCATTCTTCATCGTTTGCGTTTCGTACAAATGTTAACTGGTTTCATTCCTAAATAATGAGAATTTCTAATCACCTCGTGTTAATTAGGCTCCTCTTGTTGTTACCAGGACTATTTTTCATGCAATAACCTTGAAATTAACTTTTGATTCTTTCTTAATAACTATATTCATTATGAAAAAAATGCCCATGGACCATCTATAAGATGAATTCATTCAATTTAACAAACAATGGAGTCCTTGATTTTGAATTGCATTTCTTATAGATATTAACTGTTGAATTCAAAAATAGAGAGTTCCTCGCATCATTTTTGGTTAGCAAGTTTCCCCTTTTGATTCCAAACACACTTTTTGATACATTTAGAATGAAATATAACACATGTGGCTAAACAACCTAGTATATTAATAGAATCAAACATGTATAAACATCAATAAAACTCCAAATCTATTTAAATCCAGCATCTAAAGGTGCCATTCTTCATCGTTTGCGTTTCGTACAAATGTTAACTGGTTTCATTCCTAAATAATGAGAATTTCTAAATCACCTCGTGTTAATTAGGCTCCTCTTGTTGTTACCAGGACTATTTTTCATGCAATAACCTTGAAATTAACTTTTGATTCTTTCTTAATAACTATATTCATTATGAAAAAAATGCCCCATGGACCATCTATAAGATGAATTCATTCAATTTAACAAACAATGGAGTCGTTGATTTTGAATTGCATTTCTTATAGATATTAAACTGTTGAATTCAAAAATAGAGAGTTCCTCGCATCATTTTTGGTTAGCAAGTTTCCCCTTTTGATTCCAAACACACTTTTTTTGATACATTTAGAATGAAATATAACACATGTGGCTAAACAACCTAGTATATTAATAGAATCAAACATGTATAAACATCAATAAAAACTCAAAATCTATTTAAATCCAGCATCTAAAGGTGCCATTCTTCATCGTTTGCGTTTCGTACAAATGTTAACTGGTTTCATTCCTAAATAATGAGAATTTCTAATCACCTCGTGTTAATTAGGCTCTCTCTTTGTTGTTACCAGGACTATTTTTCATGCAATAACCTTGAAATTAACTTTTGTTTCTTTCTTAATAACTATATTCATTATGAAAAATATGCATGTGGACCATCTATAAGATGAATTCATTCAATTTAACAAACAATGGAGTCCTTGATTTTGAATTGCATTTCTTATAGATATTAATTGTTGAATTCAAAAATAGAGAGTTCCTCGCATCATTTTTGGTTAGCAAGTTTCCCCTTTTGATTCCAAACACACTTTTTGATACATTTAGAATGAAATATAACACAATGTGGCTAAACAACCCTAGTATATTAATAGAATCAAACATGTATAAAACATCAATAAAACTCCAAATCTATTTAAATCCAGCATCTAAAGGTGCCATTCTTCATCGTTTGCGTTTCGTACAAATGTTAACTGGTTTCATTCCTAAATAATGAGAATTTCTAATCACCTCGTGTTAATTAGGCTCCTCTTGTTGTTACCAGGACTATTTTTCATGCAATAACCTTGAAATTAACTTTTGATTCTTTCTTAATAACTATATTCATTATGAAAAAAAATGCCCATGGACCATCTATAAGATGAATTCATTCAATTTAACAAACAATGGAGTCCTTGATTTTGAATTGCATTTCTTTATAGATATTAACTGTTGAATTCAAAAATAGAGAGTTCCTCGCATCATTTTTGGTTAGCAAGTTTCCCCTTTTGATTCCAAACACACTTTTTGATACATTTAGAATGAAATATAACACATGTGGCTAAACAACCTAGTATATTAATAGAAATCAAACATGTATAAACATCAATAAAACTCCAAATCTATTTAAATCCAGCATCTAAAGGTGCCATTCTTCATCGTTTGCGTTTCGTACAAATGTTAACTGGTTTCATTCCTAAATAATGAGAATTTTCTAATCACCTCGTGTTAATTAGGCTCCTCTTGTTGTTACCAGGACTATTTTTCATGCAATAACCTTGAAATTAACTTTTGTTTCTTTCTTAATAACTATATTCATTATGAAAAAATATGCCATGTGGACCATCTATAAGATGAATTCATTCAATTTAACAAACAATGGAGTCGTTGATTTTGAATTGCATTTCTTATAGATATTAATTGTTGAATTCAAAAATAGAGAGTTCCTCGCATCATTTTTGGTTAGCAAGTTTCCCCTTTTGATTCCAAACACACTTTTTGATACATTTAGAATGAAATATAACACATGTGGCTAAACAACCTAGTATATTAATAGAATCAAAACATGTATAAACATCAATAAAACTCAAAATCTATTTAAATCCAGCATCTAAAGGTGCCATTCTTCATGGTTTGCGTTTCGTACAAATGTTAACTGGTTTTCATTCCTAAATAATGAGAATTTCTAAACACCTCGTGTTAATTAGGCTCTTCTTGTTGTTACCACGACTATTTTTCATGCAATAACCTTGAAATTAACTTTTGTTTCTCTCTTAATAACTATATTCATAATGAAAAATATGCACGTGGACCATCAATTACATGAATTCATTCAATTTAACAAACAATGGAGTCCTTGATTTTGAATTGCATTTCTTATAGATATTAATTGTTGAATTCAAAAATAGAGAGTTCCTCGCATCATTTTTGGTTAGCAAGTTTCCCCTTTTGATTCCAAACACACTTTTTGATACATTTAGAATGAAATATAACACATGTGGCTAAACAACCTAGTATATTAATAGAATCAAACATGTATAAACATCAATAAAACTCCAAATCTATTTAAATCCAGCATCTAAAGGTGCCATTCTTCATCGTTTGCGTTTCGTAAAAATGTTAACTGGTTTCATTCCTAAATAATGAGAATTTGTAATCACCTCGTGTTAATTAGGCTCCTCTTGTTGTTACCAGGACTATTTTTCATGCAATAACCTTGAAATTAACTTTTGATTCTTTCTTAATAACTATATTCATTATGAAAAAAATGCCCATGGACCATCTATAAGATGAATTCATTCAATTTAACAAACAATGGAGTCCTTGATTTTGAATTGCATTTCTTATAGATATTAACTGTTGAATTCAAAAATAGAGAGTTCCTCGCATCATTTTTGGTTAGCAAGTTTCCCCTTTTGATTCCAAACACACTTTTTGATACATTTAGAATGAAATATAACACATGTGGCTAAACAACCTAGTATATTAATAGAATCAAACATGTATAAACATCAATAAAACTCCAAATCTATTTAAATCCAGCATCTAAAGGTGCCATTCTTCATCGTTTGCGTTTCGTACAAATGTTAACTGGTTTCATTCCTAAATAATGAGAATTTGTAAATCACCTCGTGTTAATTAGGCTCCTCTTGTTGTTACCAGGACTATTTTTCATGCAATAACCTTGAAATTAACTTTTGTTTCTTTCTTAATAACTATATTCATTATGAAAAAAATGCATGTGGACCATCTATAAGATGAATTCATTCAATTTAACAAACAATGGAGTCCTTGATTTTGAATTGCATTTCTTATAGATATTAACTGTTGAATTCAAAAATAGAGAGTTCCTCGCATCATTTTTGGTTAGCAAGTTTCCCCTTTTGATTCCAAACACACTTTTTGATACATTTAGAATGAAATATAACACATGTGGCTAAACAACCTAGTATATTAATAGAATCAAACATGTATAAACATCAATAAAACTCCAAATCTATTTAAATCCAGCATCTAAAGGTGCCATTCTTCATCGTTTGCGTTTCGTACAAAATGTTAACTGGTTTCATTCCTAAATAATGAGAATTTGTAATCACCTCCTGTTAATTAGGCTCCTCTTGTTGTTACCAGGACTATTTTTCATGCAATAACCTTGAAATTAACTTTTGATTCTTTCTTAATAACTATATTCATTATGAAAAAAATGCCCATGGACCATCTATAAGATGAATTCATTCAATTTAACAAACAATGGAGTCCTTGATTTTGAATTGCATTTCTTATAGATATTAATTGTTGAATTCAAAAATAGAGAGTTCCTCGCATCATTTTTGGTTAGCAAGTTTCCCCTTTTGATTCCAAACACACTTTTTGATACATTTAGAATGAAATATAACACATGTGGCTAAACAACCTAGTATATTAATAGAATCAAACATGTATAAACATCAATAAAACTCCAAATCTATTTAAATCCAGCATCTAAAGGTGCCATTCTTCATCGTTTGCGTTTCGTACAAATGTTAACTGGTTTCATTCCTAAATAATGAGAATTTCTAATCACCTCGTGTTAATTAGGCTCCTCTCTTGTTGTTACCAGGACTATTTTTCATGCAATAACCTTGAAATTAACTTTTGATTCTTTCTTAATAACTATATTCATTATGAAAAAAATGCATGTGGACCATCTATAAGATGAATTCATTCAATTTAACAAACAATGGAGTCCTTGATTTTGAATTGCATTTCTTATAGATATTAACTGTTGAATTCAAAAATAGAGAGTTCCTCGCATCATTTTTGGTTAGCAAGTTTCCCCTTTTGATTCCAAACACACTTTTTGATACATTTAGAATGAAATATAACACATGTGGCTAAACAACCTAGTATATTAATAGAATCAAACATGTATAAACATCAATAAAACTCCAAATCTATTTAAATCCAGCATCTAAAGGTGCCATTCTTCATCGTTTGCGTTTCGTACAAATGTTAACTGGTTTCATTCCTAAATAATGAGAATTTCTAAAATCACCTCGTGTTAATTAGGCTCCTCTTGTTGTTACCAGGACTTTTTTTCATGCAATAACCTTGAAATTAACTTTTGTTTCTTTCTTAATAACTATATTCATTATGAAAAAAATGCCCGTGGACCATCTATAAGATGAATTCATTCAATTTAACAAACAATGGAGTCCTTGATTTTGAATTGCATTTCTTATAGATATTAATTGTTGAATTCAAAAATAGAGAGTTCCTCGCATCATTTTTGGTTAGCAAGTTTCCCCTTTTGATTCCAAACACACTTTTTGATACATTTAGAATGAAATATAACACATGTGGCTAAACAACCTAGTATATTAATAGAATCAAACATGTATAAACATCAATAAAACTCCAAATCTATTTAAATCCAGCATCTAAAGGTGCCATTCTTCATCGTTTGCGTTTCGTACAAATGTTAACTGGTTTCATTCCTAAATAATGAGAATTTCTAATCACCTCGTGTTAATTAGGCTCCTCTTGTTGTTACCAGGACTATTTTTCATGCAATAACCTTGAAATTAACTTTTGATTCTTTCTTAATAACTATATTCATTATGAAAAAAATGCCCATGGACCATCTATAAGATGAATTCATTCAATTTAACAAACAATGGAGTCCTTGATTTTGAATTGCATTTCTTATAGATATTAACTGTTGAATTCAAAAATAGAGAGTTCCTCGCATCATTTTTGGTTAGCAAGTTTCCCCTTTTGATTCCAAACACACTTTTTGATACATTTAGAATGAAATATAACACATGTGGCTAAACAACCTAGTATATTAATAGAATCAAACATGTATAAACATCAATAAAACTCCAAATCTATTTAAATCCAGCATCTAAAGGTGCCATTCTTCATCGTTTGCGTTTCGTACAAATGTTAACTGGTTTCATTCCTAAATAATGAGAATTTCTAATCACCTCGTGTTAATTAGGCTCCTCTTGTTGTTACCAGGACTATTTTTCATGCAATAACCTTGAAATTAACTTTTGATTCTTTCTTAATAACTATATTCATTATGAAAAAAATGCCCATGGACCATCTATAAGATGAATTCATTCAATTTAACAAACAATGGAGTCCTTGATTTTGAATTGCATTTCTTATAGATATTAACTGTTGAATTCAAAAATAGAGAGTTCCTCGCATCATTTTTGGTTAGCAAGTTTCCCCTTTTGATTCCAAACACACTTTTTGATACATTTAGAATGAAATATAACACATGTGGCTAAACAACCTAGTATATTAATAGAATCAAACATGTATAAACATCAATAAAACTCCAAATCTATTTAAATCCAGCATCTAAAGGTGCCATTCTTCATCGTTTGCGTTTCGTACAAATGTTAACTGGTTTCATTCCTAAATAATGAGAATTTCTAAATCACCTCGTGTTAATTAGGCTCCTCTTGTTGTTACCAGGACTATTTTTTCATGCAATAACCTTGAAATTAACTTTTGATTCTTTCTTAATAACTATATTCATTATGAAAAAAATGCCCATGGACCATCTATAAGATGAATTCATTCAATTTAACAAACAATGGAGTCCTTGATTTTGAATTGCATTTCTTATAGATATTAACTGTTGAATTCAAAAATAGAGAGTTCCTCGCATCATTTTTGGTTAGCAAGTTTCCCCTTTTGATTCCAAACACACTTTTTGATACATTTAGAATGAAATATAACACATGTGGCTAAACAACCTAGTATATTAATAGAATCAAACATGTATAAACATCAATAAAACTCCAAATCTATTTAAATCCAGCATCTAAAGGTGCCATTCTTCATCGTTTGCGTTTCGTACAAATGTTAACTGGTTTCATTCCTAAATAATGAGAATTTCTAATCACCTCGTGTTAATTAGGCTCCTCTTGTTGTTACCAGGACTATTTTTCATGCAATAACCTTGAAATTAACTTTTGATTTCTTTCTTAATAACTATATTCATTATGAAAAATATGCCCATGGACCATCTATAAGATGAATTCATTCAATTTAACAAACAATGGAGTCCTTGATTTTGAATTGCATTTCTTATAGATATTAATTGTTGAATTCAAAAATAGAGAGTTCCTCGCATCATTTTTGGTTAGCAAGTTTCCCCTTTTGATTCCAAACACACTTTTTGATACATTTAGAATGAAATATAACACATGTGGCTAAACAACCTAGTATATTAATAGAATCAAACATGTATAAACATCAATAAAACTCCAAATCTATTTAAATCCAGCATCTAAAGGTGCCATTCTTCATCGTTTGCGTTTCGTACAAATGTTAACTGGTTTCATTCCTAAATAATGAGAATTTGTAATCACCTCGTGTTAATTAGGCTCCTCTTGTTGTTACCAGGACTATTTTTCATGCAATAACCTTGAAATTAACTTTTGATTCTTTCTTAATAACTATATTCATTATGAAAAAAATGCCCATGGACCATCTATAAGATGAATTCATTCAATTTAACAAACAATGGAGTCCTTGATTTTGAATTGCATTTCTTATAGATATTAATTGTTGAATTCAAAAATAGAGAGTTCCTCGCATCATTTTTGGTTAGCAAGTTTCCCCTTTTGATTCCAAACACACTTTTTGATACATTTAGAATGAAATATAACACATGTGGCTAAACAACCTAGTATATTAATAGAATCAAACATGTATAAAACATCAATAAAACTCCAAATCTATTTAAATCCAGCATCTAAAGGTGCCATTCTTCATCGTTTGCGTTTCGTACAAATGTTAACTGGTTTCATTCCTAAATAATGAGAATTTCTAATCACCTCGTGTTAATTAGGCTCCTCTTGTTGTTACCAGGACTATTTTTTCATGCAATAACCTTGAAATTAAACTTTTGTTTCTTTCTTAATAACTATATTCATTATGAAAAAATATGCATGTGGACCATCTATAAGATGAATTCATTCAATTTAACAAACAATGGAGTCCTTGATTTTGAATTGCATTTCTTATAGATATTAATTGTTGAATTCAAAAATAGAGAGTTCCTCGCATCATTTTTGGTTAGCAAGTTTCCCCTTTTGATTCCAAACACACTTTTTTGATACATTTAGAATGAAATATAACACATGTGGCTAAACAACCTAGTATATTAATAGAATCAAACATGTATAAACATCAATAAAACTCCAAATCTATTTAAATCCAGCATCTAAAGGTGCCATTCTTCATCGTTTGCGTTTCGTACAAATGTTAACTGGTTTCATTCCTAAATAATGAGAATTTGTAATCACCTCGTGTTAATTAGGCTCCTCTTGTTGTTACCAGGACTATTTTTCATGCAATAACCTTGAAATTAACTTTTGATTCTTTCTTAATAACTATATTCATTATGAAAAAAATGCCCATGGACCATCTATAAGATGAATTCATTCAATTTAACAAACAATGGAGTCCTTGATTTTGAATTGCATTTCTTATAGATATTAACTGTTGAATTCAAAAATAGAGAGTTCCTCGCATCATTTTTGGTTAGCAAGTTTCCCCCTTTTGATTCCAAACACACTTTTTTGATACATTTAGAATGAAATATAACACATGTGGCTAAACAACCTAGTATATTAATAGAATCAAACATGTATAAACATCAATAAAACTCCAAATCTATTTAAATCCAGCATCTAAAGGTGCCATTCTTCATCGTTTGCGTTTCGTACAAATGTTAACTGGTTTCATTCCTAAATAATGAGAATTTGTAATCACCTCCTGTTAATTAGGCTCCTCTTGTTGTTACCAGGACTATTTTTCATGCAATAACCTTGAAATTAACTTTTGATTCTTTCTTAATAACTATATTCATTATGAAAAAAAATGCCCATGGACCATCTATAAGATGAATTCATTCAATTTAACAAACAATGGAGTCCTTGATTTTGAATTGCATTTCTTATAGATATTAATTGTTGAATTCAAAAAATAGATAGTTCCTCGCATCATTTTTGGTTAGCAAGTTTCCCCTTTTGATTCCAAACACACTTTTTGATACATTTAGAATGAAATATAACACATGTGGCTAAACAACCTAGTATATTAATAGAATCAAACATGTATAAACATCAATAAAACTCCAAATCTATTTAAATCCAGCATCTAAAGGTGCCATTCTTCATCGTTTGCGTTTCGTACAAATGTTAAACTGGTTTCATTCCTAAATAATGAGAATTTCTAATCACCTCGTGTTAATTAGGCTCCTCTTGTTGTTACCAGGACTATTTTTCATGCAATAACCTTGAAATTAACTTTTGATTCTTTCTTAATAACTATATTCATTATGAAAAAAATGCCCATGGACCATCTATAAGATGAATTCATTCAATTTAACAAACAATGGAGTCCTTGATTTTGAATTGCATTTCTTATAGATATTAATTGTTGAATTCAAAAATAGAGAGTTCCTCGCATCATTTTTGGTTAGCAAGTTTCCCCTTTTGATTCCAAACACACTTTTTGATACATTTAGAATGAAATATAACACATGTGGCTAAACAACCTAGTATATTAATAGAATCAAACATGTATAAACATCAATAAAACTCCAAATCTATTTAAATCCAGCATCTAAAGGTGCCATTCTTCATCGTTTGCGTTTCGTACAAATGTTAACTGGTTTCATTCCTAAATAATGAGAATTTCTAATCACCCTCGTGTTAATTAGGCTCCTCTTGTTGTTACCAGGACTATTTTTTCATGCAATAACCTTGAAATTAACTTTTGATTCTTTCTTAATAACTATATTCATTATGAAAAAAAATGCCCATGGACCATCTATAAGATGAATTCATTCAATTTAACAAACAATGGAGTCCTTGATTTTGAATTGCATTTCTTATAGATATTAACTGTTGAATTCAAAAATAGAGAGTTCCTCGCATCATTTTTGGTTAGCAAGTTTCCCCTTTTGATTCCAAACACACTTTTTGATACATTTAGAATGAAATATAACACATGTGGCTAAACAACCTAGTATATTAATAGAATCAAACATGTATAAACATCAATAAAACTCCAAAATCTATTTAAATCCAGCATCTAAAGGTGCCATTCTTCATCGTTTGCGTTTCGTACAAATGTTAACTGGTTTCATTCCTAAATAATGAGAATTTGTAATCACCTCGTGTTAATTTAGGCTCCTCTTGTTGTTACCAGGACTATTTTTCATGCAATAACCTTGAAATTAAACTTTTGATTCTTTCTTAATAACTATATTCATTATGAAAAAAATGCCCATGTGGACCATCTATAAGATGAATTCATTCAATTTAACAAACAATGGAGTCCTTGATTTTGAATTGCATTTCTTATAGATATTAACTGTTGAATTCAAAAATAGAGAGTTCCTCGCATCATTTTTGGTTAGCAAGTTTCCCCTTTTGATTCCAAACACACTTTTTGATACATTTAGAATGAAATATAACACATGTGGCTAAACAACCTAGTATATTAATAGAATCAAACATGTATAAAACATCAATAAAACTCCAAATCTATTTAAATCCAGCATCTAAAGGTGCCATTCTTCATCGTTTGCGTTTCGTACAAATGTTAACTGGTTTCATTCCTAAATAATGAGAATTTCTAAACACCTCGTGTTAATTAGGCTCCTCTTGTTGTTACCAGGACTATTTTTCATGCAATAACCTTGAAATTAACTTTTGATTCTTTCTTAATAACTATATTCATTATGAAAAAAATGCACATGGACCATCTATAAGATGAATTCATTCAATTTAACAAACAATGGAGTCCTTGATTTTGAATTGCATTTCTTATAGATATTAATTGTTGAATTCAAAAATAGAGAGTTCCTCGCATCATTTTTGGTTAGCAAGTTTCCCCTTTTGATTCCAAACACACTTTTTGATACATTTAGAATGAAATATAACACATGTGGCTAAACAACCTAGTATATTAATAGAATCAAACATGTATAAACATCAATAAAACTCCAAATCTATAAAATCCAGCATCTAAAGGTGCCATTCTTCATCGTTTGCGTTTCGTACAAATGTTAACTGGTTTCATTCCTAAATAATGAGAATTTCTAATCACCTCGTGTTAATTAGGCTCCTCTTGTTGTTACCAGGACTATTTTTCATGCAATAACCTTGAAATTAACTTTTGATTCTTTCTTAATAACTATATTCATTATGAAAAAAATGCCCATGGACCATCTATAAGATGAATTCATTCAATTTAACAAACAATGGAGTCCTTGATTTTGAATTGCATTTCTTATAGATATTAACTGTTGAATTCAAAAATAGAGAGTTCCTCGCATCATTTTTGGTTAGCAAGTTTCCCCTTTTGATTCCAAACACACTTTTTGATACATTTAGAATGAAATATAACACATGTGGCTAAACAACCTAGTATATTAATAGAATCAAACATGTATAAAACATCAATAAAACTCCAAATCTATTTAAATCCAGCATCTAAAGGTGCCATTCTTCATCGTTTGCGTTTCGTACAAAAATGTTAACTGGTTTCATTCCTAAATAATGAGAATTTCTAATCACCTCGTGTTAATTAGGCTCCTCTTGTTGTTACCAGGACTATTTTTCATGCAATAACCTTGAAATTAACTTTTGATTCTTTCTTAATAACTATATTCATTATGAAAAAAAATGCCCATGGACCATCTATAAGATGAATTCATTCAATTTAACAAACAATGGAGTCCTTGATTTTGAATTGCATTTCTTATAGATATTAATTGTTGAATTCAAAAATAGAGAGTTCCTCGCATCATTTTTGGTTAGCAAGTTTCCCCTTTTGATTCCAAACACACTTTTTGATACATTTAGAATGAAATATAACACATGTGGCTAAACAACCTAGTATATTAATAGAATCAAACATGTATAAACATCAATAAAACTCCAAATCTATTTAAATCCAGCATCTAAAGGTGCCATTCTTCATCGTTTGCGTTTCGTACAAATGTTAACTGGTTTCATTCCTAAATAATGAGAATTTCTAATCACCTCGTGTTAATTAGGCTCCTCTTGTTGTTACCAGGACTATTTTTCATGCAATAACCTTGAAATTAACTTTTGTTTCTTTCTTAATAACTATATTCATTATGAAAAAAATGCACATGGACCATCTATAAGATGAATTCATTCAATTTAACAAACAATGGAGTCCTTGATTTTGAATTGCATTTCTTATAGATATTAATTGTTGAATTCAAAAATAGAGAGTTCCTCGCATCATTTTTGGTTAGCAAGTTTCCCCTTTTTGATTCCAAACACACTTTTTGATACATTTAGAATGAAATATAACACATGTGGCTAAACAACCTAGTATATTAATAGAATCAAACATGTATAAAACATCAATAAAACTCCAAATCTATTTAAATCCAGCATCTAAAGGTGCCATTCTTCATCGTTTGCGTTTCGTACAAATGTTAACTGGTTTCATTCCTAAATAATGAGAATTTGTAATCACCTCCTGTTAATTAGGCTCCTCTTGTTGTTACCAGGACTATTTTTTCATGCAATAACCTTGAAATTAACTTTTGATTCTTTCTTAATAACTATATTCATTATGAAAAAAATGCCCATGGACCATCTATAAGATGAATTCATTCAATTTAACAAACAATGGAGTCCTTGATTTTGAATTGCATTTCTTATAGATATTAATTGTTGAATTCAAAAATAGAGAGTTCCTCGCATCATTTTTGGTTAGCAAGTTTCCCCTTTTGATTCCAAACACACTTTTTGATACATTTAGAATGAAATATAACACATGTGGCTAAACAACCTAGTATATTAATAGAATCAAACATGTATAAACATCAATAAAACTCCAAATCTATTTAAATCCAGCATCTAAAGGTGCCATTCTTCATCGTTTGCGTTTCGTACAAATGTTAACTGGTTTCATTCCTAAATAATGAGAATTTGTAATCACCTCGTGTTAATTAGGCTCCTCTTGTTGTTACCAGGACTATTTTTCATGCAATAACCTTGAAATTAACTTTTGATTCTTTCTCTTAATAACTATATTCATTATGAAAAAAATGCCCATGGACCATCTATAAGATGAATTCATTCAATTTAACAAACAATGGAGTCCTTGATTTTGAATTGCATTTCTTATAGATATTAACTGTTGAATTCAAAAATAGAGAGTTCCTCGCATCATTTTTGGTTAGCAAGTTTCCCCTTTTGATTCCAAACACACACTTTTTGATACATTTAGAATGAAATATAACACATGTGGCTAAACAACCTAGTATATTAATAGAATCAAACATGTATAAAACATCAATAAAACTCCAAATCTATTTAAATCCAGCATCTAAAGGTGCCATTCTTCATCGTTTGCGTTTCGTACAAATGTTAACTGGTTTCATTCCTAAATAATGAGAATTTCTAATCACCTCGTGTTAATTAGGCTCCTCTTGTTGTTACCAGGACTATTTTTCATGCAATAACCTTGAAATTAACTTTTGATTCTTTCTTAATAACTATATTCATTATGAAAAAAAATGCCCATGTGGACCATCTATAAGATGAATTCATTCAATTTAACAAACAATGGAGTCCTTGATTTTGAATTGCATTTTTCTTATAGATATTAATTGTTGAATTCAAAAATAGAGAGTTCCTCGCATCATTTTTGGTTAGCAAGTTTCCCCTTTTGATTCCAAACACACTTTTTGATACATTTAGAATGAAATATAACACATGTGGCTAAACAACCTAGTATATTAATAGAATCAAACATGTATAAACATCAATAAAACTCCAAATCTATTTAAATCCAGCATCTAAAGGTGCCATTCTTCATCGTTTGCGTTTCGTACAAATGTTAACTGGTTTCATTCCTAAATAATGAGAATTTGTAATCACCTCGTGTTAATTAGGCTCCTCTTGTTGTTACCAGGACTATTTTTCATGCAATAACCTTGAAATTAACTTTTGATTCTTTCTTAATAACTATATTCATTATGAAAAAAATGCCCATGGGACCATCTATAAGATGAATTCATTCAATTTAACAAACAATGGAGTCCTTGATTTTGAATTGCATTTCTTATAGATATTAATTGTTGAATTCAAAAATAGAGAGTTCCTCGCATCATTTTTGGTTAGCAAGTTTCCCCTTTTGATTCCAAACACACTTTTTGATACATTTAGAATGAAATATAACACATGTGGCTAAACAACCTAGTATATTAATAGAATCAAACATGTATAAACATCAATAAAACTCCAAATCTATTTAAATCCAGCATCTAAAGGTGCCATTTCTTCATCGTTTGCGTTTCGTACAAATGTTAACTGGTTTCATTCCTAAATAATGAGAATTTGTAATCACCTCGTGTTAATTAGGGCTCCTCTTGTTGTTACCAGGACTATTTTTCATGCAATAACCTTGAAATTAACTTTTGATTCTTTCTTAATAACTATATTCATTATGAAAAAATGCCCATGGGACCATCTATAAGATGAATTCATTCAATTTAACAAAACAATGGAGTCCTTGATTTTGAATTGCATTTCTTATAGATATTAACTTGTTGAATTCAAAAATAGAGAGTTCCTCGCATCATTTTTGGTTAGCAAGTTTCCCCTTTTGATTCCAAACACACTTTTTGATACATTTAGAATGAAATATAACACATGTGGCTAAACAACCTAGTATATTAATAGAATCAAACATGTATAAACATCAATAAAACTCCAAATCTATTTAAATCCAGCATCTAAAGGTGCCATTCTTCATCGTTTGCGTTTCGTACAAATGTTAACTGGTTTTCATTCCTAAATAATGAGAATTTCTAATCACCTCGTGTTAATTAGGCTCCTCTTGTTGTTACCAGACTATTTTTCATGCAATAACCTTGAAATTAACTTTTGATTCTTTCTTAATAACTATATTCATTATGAAAAAAATGCACATGGACCATCTATAAGATGAATTCATTCAATTTAACAAACAATGGAGTCCTTGATTTTGAATTGCATTTCTTATAGATATTAATTTGTTGAATTCAAAAATAGAGAGTTCCTCGCATCATTTTTGGTTAGCAAGTTTCCCCTTTTGATTCCAAACACACTTTTTGATACATTTAGAATGAAATATAACACATGTGGCTAAACAACCTAGTATATTAATAGAATCAAACATGTATAAACATCAATAAAACTCCAAATCTATTTAAATCCAGCATCTAAAGGTGCCATTCTTCATCGTTTGCGTTTCGTACAAATGTTAACTGGTTTCATTCCTAAATAATGAGAATTTCTAATCACCTCGTGTTTAATTAGGCTCCTCTTGTTGTTACCAGGACTATTTTTCATGCAATAACCTTGAAATTAACTTTTGATTCTTTCTTAATAACTATATTCATTATGAAAAAAATGCCCATGGACCATCTATAAGATGAATTCATTCAATTTAACAAACAATGGAGTCCTTGATTTTGAATTGCATTTCTTATAGATATTAATTGTTGAATTCAAAAATAGAGAGTTCCTCGCGCATCATTTTTGGTTTAGCAAGTTTCCCCTTTTGATTCCAAACACACTTTTTGATACATTTAGAATGAAATATAAACACATGTGGCTAAACAACCTAGTATATTAATAGAATCAAACATGTATAAACATCAATAAAACTCCAAATCTATTTAAATCCAGCATCTAAAGGTGCCATTCTTCATCGTTTGCGTTTCGTACAAATGTTAACTGGTTTCATTCCTAAATAATGAGAATTTCTAATCACCTCGTGTTAATTAGGCTCCTCTTGTTGTTACCAGGACTATTTTTCATGCAATAACCTTGAAATTAACTTTTGATTCTTTCTTAATAACTATATTCATTATGAAAAAAATGCCCATGGGACCATCTATAAGATGAATTCATTCAATTTAACAAACAATGGAGTCCTTGATTTTGAATTGCATTTCTTATAGATATTAATTGTTGAATTCAAAAATAGAGAGTTCCTCGCATCATTTTTGGTTAGCAAGTTTCCCCTTTTGATTCCAAACACACTTTTTGATACATTTAGAATGAAATATAACACATGTGGCTAAACAACCTAGTATATTAATAGAATCAAACATGTATAAAAACATCAATAAAACTCAAAATCTATTTAAATCCAGCATCTAAAGGTGCCATTCTTCATCGTTTGCGTTTCGTACAAATGTTAACTGGTTTCATTCCTAAATAATGAGAATTTCTAATCACCTCGTGTTAATTAGGCTCCTCTTGTTGTTACCAGGACTATTTTTCATGCAATAACCTTGAAATTAACTTTTGTTTCTTTCTTAATAACTATATTCATTATGAAAAAAATATGCATGTGGACCATCTATAAGATGAATTCATTCAATTTAACAAACAATGGAGTCCTTGATTTTGAATTGCATTTCTTATAGATATTAATTGTTGAATTCAAAAATAGAGAGTTCCTCGCATCATTTTTGGTTAGCAAGTTTCCCCTTTTGATTCCAAACACACTTTTTGATACATTTAGAATGAAATATAACACATGTGGCTAAACAACCTAGTATATTAATAGAATCAAACATGTATAAACATCAATAAAAAACTCCAAATCTATTTAAATCCAGCATCTAAAGGTGCCATTCTTCATCGTTTGCGTTTCGTACAAATGTTAACTGGTTTCATTCCTAAATAATGAGAATTTGTAATCACCTCGTGTTAATTAGGCTCCTCTTGTTGTTACCAGGACTATTTTTTCATGCAATAACCTTGAAATTAACTTTTGATTCTTTCTTAATAACTATATTCATTATGAAAAAAATGCCCATGGACCATCTATAAGATGAATTCATTCAATTTAACAAACAATGGAGTCCTTGATTTTGAATTGCATTTCTTATAGATATTAACTGTTGAATTCAAAAATAGAGAGTTCCTCGCATCATTTTTGGTTAGCAAGTTTCCCCTTTTGATTCCAAACACACTTTTTGATACATTTAGAATGAAATATAACACATGTGGCTAAACAACCTAGTATATTAATAGAATCAAACATGTATAAACATCAATAAAACTCCAAATCTATTAAATCCAACAGCTAAAGGTGCCATTCTTCATCGTTTGCGTTTCGTACAAATGTTAACTGGTTTCATTCCTAAATAATGAGAATTTCTAATCACCTCGTGTTAATTAGGCTCCTCTTGTTGTTACCAGGACTATTTTTCATGCAATAACCTTGAAATTAACTTTTGTTTCTTTCTTAATAACTATATTCATTATGAAAAATATGCATGTGGACCATCTATAAGATGAATTCATTCAATTTAACAAACAATGGAGTCGTTGATTTTGAATTGCATTTCTTATAGATATTAATTGTTGAATTCAAAAATAGAGAGTTCCTCGCATCATTTTTGGTTAGCAAGTTTCCCCTTTTGATTCCAAACACACTTTTTGATACATTTAGAATGAAATATAACACATGTGGCTAAACAACCTAGTATATTAATAGAATCAAACATGTATAAACATCAATAAAACTCCAAATCTATTTAAATCCAGCATCTAAAGGTGCCATTCTTCATCGTTTGCGTTTCGTACAAATGTTAACTGGTTTCATTCCTAAATAATGAGAATTTCTAAACACCTCGTGTTAATTAGGCTCCTCTTGTTGTTACCAGGACTATTTTTCATGCAATAACCTTGAAATTAACTTTTGATTCTTTCTTAATAACTATATTCATTATGAAAAAAATGCCCATGGACCATCTATAAGATGAATTCATTCAATTTAACAAACAATGGAGTCCTTGATTTTGAATTGCATTTCTTATAGATATTAACTTGTTGAATTCAAAAATAGAGAGTTCCTCGCATCATTTTTGGTTAGCAAGTTTCCCCTTTTGATTCCAAACACACTTTTTGATACATTTAGAATGAAATATAACACATGTGGCTAAACAACCTAGTATATTAATAGAATCAAACATGTATAAACATCAATAAAACTCCAAAATCTATTTAAATCCAGCATCTAAAGGTGCCATTCTTCATCGTTTGCGTTTCGTACAAATGTTAACTGGTTTCATTCCTAAATAATGAGAATTTCTAATCACCTCGTGTTAATTAGGCTCCTCTTGTTGTTACCAGGACTATTTTTCATGCAATAACCTTGAAATTAACTTTTGATTTCTTTCTTAATAACTATATTCATTATGAAAAAAATGCCCATGGACCATCTATAAGATGAATTCATTCAATTTAACAAACAATGGAGTCCTTGATTTTGAATTGCATTTCTTATAGATATTAATTGTTGAATTCAAAAATAGAGAGTTCCTCGCATCATTTTTGGTTAGCAAGTTTCCCCTTTTGATTCCAAACACACTTTTTTGATACATTTAGAATGAAATATAACACATGTGGCTAAACAACCTAGTATATTAATAGAATCAAACATGTATAAAACATCAATAAAAACTCCAAATCTATTTAAATCCAGCAGCTAAAGGTGCCATTCTTCATCGTTTGCGTTTCGTACAAATGTTAACTGGTTTCATTCCTAAATAATGAGAATTTGTAATCACCTCGTGTTAATTAGGCTCCTCTTGTTGTTACCAGGACTATTTTTCATGCAATAACCTTGAAATTAACTTTTGATTCTTTCTTAATAACTATATTCATTATGAAAAAAATGCCCATGGACCATCTATAAGATGAATTCATTCAATTTAACAAACAATGGAGTCCTTGATTTTGAATTGCATTTCTTATAGATATTAACTGTTGAATTCAAAAATAGAGAGTTCCTCGCATCATTTTTGGTTAGCAAGTTTCCCCTTTTGATTCCAAACACACTTTTTGATACATTTAGAATGAAATATAACACATGTGGCTAAACAACCTAGTATATTAATAGAATCAAACATGTATAAACATCAATAAAACTCAAAATCTATTTAAATCCAGCATCTAAAGGTGCCATTCTTCATGGTTTGCGTTTCGTAAAAATGTTAACTGGTTTCATTCCTAAATAATGAGAATTTCTAAACACCTCGTGTTAATTAGGCTCCTCTTGTTGTTACCACGACTATTTTTCATGCAATAACCTTGAAATTAACTTTTGTTTCTCTCTTAATAACTATATTCATAATGAAAAATATGCACGTGGACCATCTATAAGATGAATTCATTCAATTTAACAAACAATGGAGTCCTTGATTTTGAATTGCATTTCTTATAGATATTAATTGTTGAATTCAAAAATAGAGAGTTCCTCGCATCATTTTTGGTTAGCAAGTTTCCCCTTTTGATTCCAAACACACTTTTTGATACATTTAGAATGAAATATAACACATGTGGCTAAACAACCTAGTATATTAATAGAATCAAACATGTATAAAACATCAATAAAACTCCAAATCTATTTAAATCCAGCAGCTAAAGGTGCCATTCTTCATCGTTTGCGTTTCGTAAAAATGTTAACTGGTTTCATTCCTAAATAATGAGAATTTGTAATCACCTCGTGTTAATTAGGCTCCTCTTGTTGTTACCAGGACTATTTTTTTCATGCAATAACCTTGAAATTAACTTTTGATTCTTTCTTAATAACTATATTCATTATGAAAAAAATGCCCATGGACCATCTATAAGATGAATTCATTCAATTTAACAAACAATGGAGTCCTTGATTTTGAATTGCATTTCTTATAGATATTAACTGTTGAATTCAAAAATAGAGAGTTCCTCGCATCATTTTTGGTTAGCAAGTTTCCCCTTTTGATTCCAAACACACTTTTTTGATACATTTAGAATGAAATATAACACATGTGGCTAAACAACCTAGTATATTAATAGAATCAAACATGTATAAAACATCAATAAAACTCCAAATCTATTTAAATCCAGCATCTAAAGGTGCCATTCTTCATCGTTTGCGTTTCGTACAAATGTTAACTGGTTTCATTCCTAAATAATGAGAATTTCTAATCACCTCGTGTTAATTAGGCTCCTCTTGTTGTTACCAGGACTATTTTTTCATGCAATAACCTTGAAATTAACTTTTGATTCTTTCTTAATAACTATATTCATTATGAAAAAAATGCCCATGGACCATCTATAAGATGAATTCATTCAATTTAACAAACAATGGAGTCCTTGATTTTGAATTGCATTTCTTATAGATATTAATTGTTGAATTCAAAAATAGAGAGTTCCTCGCATCATTTTTGGTTAGCAAGTTTCCCCTTTTGATTCCAAACACACTTTTTGATACATTTAGAATGAAATATAACACATGTGGCTAAACAACCTAGTATATTAATAGAATCAAACATGTATAAACATCAATAAAACTCCAAAATCTATTTAAATCCAGCATCTAAAGGTGCCATTCTTCATCGTTTGCGTTTCGTACAAATGTTAACTGGTTTCATTCCTAAATAATGAGAATTTTAAATCACCTCGTGTTAATTAGGCTCCTCTTGTTGTTACCAGGACTATTTTTCATGCAATAACCTTGAAATTAACTTTTGATTTCTTTCTTAATAACTATATTCATTATGAAAAAAATGCCCATGGACCATCTATAAGATGAATTCATTCAATTTAACAAACAATGGAGTCCTTGATTTTGAATTGCATTTCTTATAGATATTAACTGTTGAATTCAAAAATAGAGAGTTCCTCGCATCATTTTTGGTTAGCAAGTTTCCCCTTTTGATTCCAAACACACTTTTTGATACATTTAGAATGAAATATAACACATGTGGCTAAACAACCTAGTATATTAATAGAATCAAACATGTATAAACATCAATAAAACTCCAAATCTATTTAAATCCAGCATCTAAAGGTGCCATTCTTCATCGTTTGCGTTTCGTACGTAAAAATGTTAACTGGTTTCATTCCTAAATAATGAGAATTTGTAATCACCTCGTGTTAATTAGGCTCCTCTTGTTGTTACCAGGACTATTTTTTCATGCAATAACCTTGAAATTAACTTTTGATTCTTTCTTAATAACTATATTCATTATGAAAAAAATGCCCATGGACCATCTATAAGATGAATTCATTCAATTTAACAAACAATGGAGTCCTTGATTTTGAATTGCATTTCTTATAGATATTAACTGTTGAATTCAAAAATAGAGAGTTCCTCGCATCATTTTTGGTTAGCAAGTTTCCCCTTTTTTGATTCCAAACACACTTTTTGATACATTTAGAATGAAATATAACACATGTGGCTAAACAACCTAGTATATTATATTAATAGAATCAAACATGTATAAACATCAATAAAACTCCAAATCTATTTAAATCCAGCATCTAAAGGTGTCATTCCTCATCGTTTGCGTTTCGTACAAATGTTAACTGGTTTCATTCCTAAATAATGAGAATTTCTAATCACCTCGTGTTAATTAGGCTCCTCTTGTTGTTACCAGGACTATTTTTTCATGCAATAACCTTGAAATTAACTTTTGATTCTTTCTTAATAACTATATTCATTATGAAAAAAATGCACGTGGACCATCTATAAGATGAATTCATTCAATTTAACAAACAATGGAGTCCTTGATTTTGAATTTTTCATTTCTTATAGATATTAATTGTTGAATTCAAAAATAGAGAGTTCCTCGCATCATTTTTGGTTAGCAAGTTTCCCCTTTTGATTCCAAACACACTTTTTGATACATTTAGAATGAAATATAACACATGTGGCTAAACAACCTAGTATATTAATAGAATCAAACATGTATAAACATCAATAAAACTCCCAAATCTATTTAAATCCAGCATCTAAAGGTGCCATTCTTCATCGTTTGCGTTTCGTACAAATGTTAACTGGTTTCATTCCTAAATAATGAGAATTTGTAATCACCTCCTGTTAATTAGGCTCCTCTTGTTGTTACCAGGACTATTTTTTTCATGCAATAACCTTGAAATTAACTTTTGATTCTTTCTTAATAACTATATTCATTATGAAAAAAATGCCCATGGACCATCTATAAGATGAATTCATTCAATTTAACAAACAATGGAGTCCTTGATTTTGAATTGCATTTCTTATAGATATTAACTGTTGAATTCAAAAATAGAGAGTTCCTCGCATCATTTTTGGTTAGCAAGTTTCCCCTTTTGATTCCAAACACACTTTTTGATACATTTAGAATGAAATATAACACATGTGGCTAAACAACCTAGTATATTAATAGAATCAAACATGTATAAACATCAATAAAACTCCAAATCTATTTAAATCCAGCATCTAAAGGTGCCATTCTTCATCGTTTGCGTTTCGTACAAATGTTAACTGGTTTCATTCCTAAATAATGAGAATTTCTAATCACCTCGTGTTAATTAGGCTCCTCTTGTTGTTACCAGGACTATTTTTCATCATGCAATAACCTTGAAATTAACTTTTGTTTCTTTCTTAATAACTATATTCATTATGAAAAAAATGCCCATGGACCATCTATAAGATGAATTCATTCAATTTAACAAACAATGGAGTCCTTGATTTTGAATTGCATTTCTTATAGATATTAATTGTTGAATTCAAAAATAGAGAGTTCCTCGCATCATTTTTTGGTTAGCAAGTTTCCCCTTTTGATTCCAAACACACTTTTTTGATACATTTAGAATGAAATATAACACATGTGGCTAAACAACCTAGTATATTTAATAGAATCAAACATGTATAAAACATCAATAAAACTCCAAATCTATTTAAATCCAGCATCTAAAGGTGCCATTCTTCATCGTTTGCGTTTCGTACAAATGTTAACTGGTTTCATTCCTAAATAATGAGAATTTCTAATCACCTCGTGTTAATTAGGCTCCTCTTGTTGTTACCAGGACTATTTTTCATGCAATAACCTTGAAATTAACTTTTGATTCTTTCTTAATAACTATATTCATTATGAAAAAAATGCCCATGGACCATCTATAAGATGAATTCATTCAATTTAACAAACAATGGAGTCCTTGATTTTGAATTGCATTTCTTATAGATATTAATTGTTGAATTCAAAAATAGAGAGTTCCTCGCATCATTTTTGGTTAGCAAGTTTCCCCTTTTGATTCCAAACACACTTTTTGATACATTTAGAATGAAATATAACACATGTGGCTAAACAACCTAGTATATTAATAGAATCAAACATGTATAAACATCAATAAAACTCCAAAATCTATTTAAATCCAGCATCTAAAAGGTGCCATTCTTCATCGTTTGCGTTTCGTACAAATGTTAACTGGTTTCATTCCTAAATAATGAGAATTTCTAATCACCTCGTGTTAATTAGGCTCCTCTTGTTGTTACCAGGACTATTTTTCATGCAATAACCTTGAAATTAACTTTTGTTTCTTTCTTAATAACTATATTCATTATGAAAAAAATGCCCATGTGGACCATCTATAAGATGAATTCATTCAATTTAACAAACAATGGAGTCCGTTGATTTTGAATTGCATTTCTTATAGATATTAACTGTTGAAAAAAATAGAGAGTTCCTCGCATCATTTTTTGGTTAAGCAAGTTTCCCCTTTTTGATTCCAAACACACTTTTTTTGAATACATTTAGAATGAAATTAACACATGTGGCTAAACAACCTAGTTATATTAATAGAATCAAACATGTATAAACATCAATAAAACTCCAAATCTATTTAAATCCAAGCATAAAAGGTGCCATTCTTCATCGTTTGCATTTTCGTACAAATGTTAACTGGTTTTCATTCCTAAA
>JBAPLH010001498.1:0-61566 GCA_037897445.1 Ceriops zippeliana | reverse complement strand
TACTTGTTAATAAGGAGACAAAAGATAATTTCGTAGTTATTGCTAGAAAAATAGTGCTAGTAACAACAAAAGGAGCCTGATTAGCATGTAGTGAATATAAAGTCTCATTATTTAGGTAATAACCCAACTCACATTAGTACAAAATGCAAATTTGGTTGAATGACTCTATTGGGTGATGGAACTAAACACATTTACTTTTTCCATTGTGCGTCGACAATTTCGTTTAATTAATATACTGTGTAATTTAGTCATAATTTTTAATCTCACTATGATTATGTGAAAAAGAGTATTTGAAAACAAAAGACAAGTATTCCAAACCAGAAATGTTGTGAGGGATTCTTTATTTAAAAAATCAACCAATTCACATCAAGAAGAAAGCCAAATCAAGATTATGGACCCCATTTTTTGTTAGTATTAAATGAATTGTATTGATACAGACATTTTTTCTTGATGAATATAGTTGTTAATACGGAGACAAAGGATAATTTCGTAGTCATTGCAAGAAAAAGAGTGTTTGTAACAACAAAAGGAGCCTGATTAGCATGTAGTGAATATAAAGTCTCATTATTTAGGTAATAACCCAATTCACATTAGTAGAAAATGCAAATTAGGTTGAATGACTCCATTGGGGGATGGAACTAAACACATTTACATTTTCAATTGTGCATCGACACGTTTGTTTTAATTAATATACTGTGTAATTTAGTCATAAAATTTAAACTCACGATGATTGAGTGAAAAAGAGTGTTTGGAAACAAAAGACAAGTCTTCCAAACCCGAAATGTTGTGGGGGATACATTATTTAAAAAATCAACCAATTCACAAAAATTAGAAACCCTATTCAAGATTATGGACCCCATTGTTTGTTAGTATTTAATGCATTGTATGGATATGGACATTTTTTCTTGATGAATATAGTTTTTAATACGGAGACAAAAGATAATTTCGTCGTGATTGCAAGAAAAATAGTGCATGTAACAACAAAAGGAGCCTGATTAGCATGCAGTGAATATAAAGTCTCATTATTTAGGTAATGACCCAATTCACATTAGTACAAAATGCAAATTAGGTTGAATGACTCTGTTGGGTGATGGAACTAAACAAATTTACTTTTTCCATTGTGCGTCGACAATTTCTTTTAATTAATATACTGTGTAATTTAGTCCTAATTTTTAATCTCAATATGATTGTGTGAAAAACATTATTTGGAAACATAAGACATGTATTCCAAACCAGAAAAGTTGTGAGGGATTCTTTATTTAAAAAATCAACCAATTCAGATCAATAAGAAACCCAAATCAAGATTATGGACCCCATTGTTTGTTAGTATTGAATGAATTGTATAGATACAGACATTTTTTTCTTGATAAATATAGTTGTTAATACGGAGAAAAAAGATAATTTCGTAGTCATTGCAAAAAAAATAGTGCATGCAACAACAAAAGGAGCCTGATTAGCATGTAGTGAATATAAAGTCTCATTATTTAGGTAATAACCCAATTCACATTAGTACAAAATGCAAATTAGGTTGAATGACTCCATTGGGGGATGGAACTAAACACATTTACATTTTCAATTATGCGTCGACACGTTTGTTTTAATTGATATACTGTGTAATTTAGTCATAAAATTTAGTCTCACGATGATTGTGTGAAAAAGAGTGTTTGGAAACAAAAGACAAGTCTTCCAAACCAAAAATGCTGTGGGGGATACTTTATTTAAAAAATCAACCAATTCACAAAATTTAGAAACCCTATTCAAGATTATGGACCCCATTGTTTGTTAGTATTTGATGCATTGTATGGATATGGACATTTGTTTCTCGATGAATATAGTTTTTAGTACGGAGACAAAAGATAATTTCATCGTGATTGCAAGAAAAATAGTGCACGTAACAACAAAAGGAGCCTGATTAGCATGCAGTGAATATAAAGTCTCATTATTTAGGTAATGACCCAATTCACATTAGTACAAAATGCAAATTAGGTTGAATGACTCCGTTGGGGGATGGAACTAAACACATTTACATTTTCAATTGTGCGTCGACACGTTTGTTTTAATTAATATACTGTGTAATTTAGTCATAAAATTTAATCTCACGATGATTGTGTGAAAAAGAGTGTTTGGAAACAAAAGACAAGTCTTCCAAAGCAGAAATGTTATGGGGGATACTTTATTTAAAAAATCAACCAATTCACATCAATAAGAAACCCTACTCAAGATTATGGACCCCATTGTTTGTTAGTATTTAATGCATTGTATGGATATGGACAATTTTTCTTGATGAATATACTTGTTAATAAGGAGACAAAAGATAATTTCACAGTTATTGCTAGAAAAATAGTGCATGTAACAACAAAAGGAGCCTGATTAGCATGTAGTGAATATAAAGTCTCATTATTTAGGTAATAACCCAATTCACATTAGTACACAATGCAAATTATGTTGAAAGACTCCGTTGGGTGTTGGAACTAAACAAATTTACATTTTCAATTGTGCGTGGACACGTTTGTTTTAATTAATATACTATGTAATTTAGTCATAAAATTTAAGCTCACGATGATTGTGTGAAAAAGAGTATTTGGAAACAAAAGACAAGTATTCGAAAGCAGAAATGTTGTAAGGGATTCTTTATTTAAAAAATCAACCAATTCACATCAATAAGAAACCCAAATCAAGATTATGGACCCCATTGTTTGTTAGTATTGAATGAATTATATAGATATGGACATTTTCTTCTTGATGAATATAGTTATTAATACGGAGACAAAAGATAATTTCGTAGTCATTCCAAGAAAAATAGTGCTTGTAACAACAAAAGGAGCCTAATTAGCATGTAGTGAATATAAAGTCTCATTATTTAGGTAGTAACCCAATTCACATTAGTACAAAATGCAAATTAGGTTGAAAGACTACGTTGGGTGATGGAAATAAACAAATTTACATTTTCAATTATGCGTTGACACATTTTGTTTTAATTAATATACTGTGTAATTTAGTGATAAAATTTAATCTCAAGATGATTGTGTGAAAAAGAGTGTTTGGAAAAAAAAGACAAGTTTTCCAAACCAGAAATGTTTTGAGGGATTCTTTATTGAAAATATCAACCAATTCACATCAATAAGAAACCCAAATCAACATTATGGACCCCATTGTTTGTTAGTATTGAATGAATTGTGTAGATATGGACATTTTTTTCTAGATGAATATAGTTGTTAATGTGGAGACAAAAGATAATTTCATAGTCATTCCAGGAAAAATAGTGCTTGTAACAACAAAAGGAGCCTGATTAGCATGTAGTGAATATAAAGTCTCATTATTTAGGTAATAACCCAATTCACATTAGTATAAAATGCTAATTAGGATGAATGACTCCGTTGGGTGATGGAACTAAACACATTTACTTTTTCCATTGTGCGTCGACAATTTCTTTTAATTAATATGCTGTGTAATTTAGTCATAAAAATTAATCTCACGATGATTGTGAGAAAAAGAGTGTGTGGAAACAAAAGACAAGTCTTCCAAACCAGAAATGTTATGAGGGATTCTTTATTTAAAATATCAACCAATTCACATCAATAAGAAACCCAAATCAAGATTATGGACCCCATTGTTTGTTAGTATTGAGTGAATTATATAGATATGGACATTTTTTTCTTAATGAATATAGTTGTTAATACGGAGACAAAAGATAATTTTGTTGTCATTCCAAGAAAAATAGTGCTTGTAACAACAAAAGGAGCCTGATTAACATGTAGTGAATATAAAGTCTCATTATTTAGGTAATAACCTAATTCACATTAGTACAAAATGCAAATTAGGATGAAAGACTCTGTTGGGTGATGGAAATAAACAAATTTACATTTTCCATTGTGCGTCGACACATTTTGTTTTAATTAATATACTGTGTAATTTAGTCATAAAATTTAATCTCACGATGATTGTGTGAAAAAGAGTGTTTGGAAACAAAAGACAAGTCTTCCAAACCAGAAATGTTGTGGGGGATACTTTATTTAAAAAATCAACCAATTCACAAAATTTTGAAACCCTATTCAAGATTATGGACCCCATTGTTTGTTAGTATTTAATGCATTGTATGGGTATGGACAATTTTTCATGATGAATATACTTGTTAATAAGGAGACAAAAGATAATTTCAAAGTTATTGCTAGAAAAATAGTGCATGTAACAACAAAAGGAGTCTGATTAGCATGTAGTGAATATAAAGTCTCATTATTTAGGTAATAACACAATTCACATTAGTACACAATGCAAATTAGGTTGAAAGACTCCGTTGGGTGATGGAACTAAACACATTTACATTTTCAATTGTGCGTCGACACGTTTGTTTTAATTAATATACTGTGTAAGTTAGTCATAAAATTTAAGATCACGATGATTGTGTGAAAAAGAGTATTTGGAAACAAAAGACATGTATTCCAAACCAGAAATGTTGTCAGAGATTCTTTATTTAAAAAATCAACCAATTCACATCAATAAGAAACCAGAATCAAGATTATGGACCCCATTGTTTGCTAGTATTGAATGAATTGTATAGATACAGACATCCTTTCTTGATAAATATAGTTGTTAATACGGAGACAAAAGATATTTTCGTAGTCATTGCAAGAAAAATAGTGCATGTAACAACAAAAGGAGCCTGATTAGCATGTAGTGAATATAAAGTCTCATTATTTAGGTAATGACCCAATTCACATTAGTACAAAATGCAAATTAGGTTGAATGACTCCGTTGGGGGATGGAACTAAACACATTTATATTTTCAAATGTGCGTCGACACGTTTGTTTTAATTAATATACTGTGTAATTTAGTGATAATTTTTAATCTCACGATGACTGTGTGAAAAAGAGTATTTGGAAACAAAAGACAAGTATTCTAAACCAGAAATGTTGTGAGGGATTCTTTCTTTAAAAAATCAACCAATTCACATCAATAAGAAACCCTAATCAAGATTATGGACCCCATTGTTTGTTAGTATTGAATGCATTGTATGGATATGGACATTTTTTTCTTGATGAATATACTTGCTAATAAAGAGACAAATGATAATTTCGTAGTCATTGCTAGAAAAATAGTGCTTGTAACAATAAAAGGAGCCTGATTAGCATGTAGTGAATATAAAGTCTCATTATTTAGGTAATAACCCAACTCACAGTAGTACAAAATGCAAATTAGGTTGAAAGTCTCCGTTGGGTGATGGAAATAAACAAATTTACATTTTCAATTGGGCGTCTACACATTTTTTTTTAATTAATATACTATGTAATTTAGTGATAAAATTTAATCTCACGATGATTGTGTGAAAAAGAGTGTTTGGAAACAAAAGACAAGTCTTCCAAACCAAAATGTTATAAGCATCAATAAAAAATCAACCCAATTCGCATCAATAAGATTCAAGATATGGACCCCATTGTTTGTTAGTATTGAATGAATTGTATAGATATGGACATTTTTTTCTTGATGAATATAATTGTTAATACGGAGACAAACGATAATTTCGTAGTCATTGCAAGAAAAATAGTGCTTGTAACAACAAAAGGAGCCTGATTATCATGTAGTGAATATAAAGTCTCATTATTTAGGTAATAACCCAATTCACATTAGTACAAAATGCAAATTAGGTTGAATGACTCCGTTGGGCGATGGAAGTAAACACATTTACATTTTGAATTGTGCGGCAACACGTTTGTTTTAATTAATATACTGTGTAATTTAGTCATAAAATTTAATCTCACGATGATTGTGTGAAAAAGCGTGTTTGGAAACAAAAGACAAGTCTTCCAAACCAGAAATGTAGTGGGGCATACTTTATTTAAAAAATCAACCAATTCTCATCAATAAGAAACCCTACTCAAGATTATGGACACCATTTTTTGTTAGTATTTAATGCATTGTATGGATATGGACATTTTTTCTTGATGAATATACTTGTTAATAAGGAGACAAAAGATAATTTCGTAGTCATTGCAAGAAAAATAGTACTTGTAACAACAAAAGGAGCCTGATTAGCATGTAGTGAATATAAAGTCGCATTATTTAGGTAATAACCCAACTCACATTCGTACAAAATGCAAATTAGGTTGAATGACTCTGTTGGGTGTTGGAACTAAACACATTTACTTTTTCCATTGTGCGTCAACAATTTCTTTTAATTAATATATTGTGTAATTTAGTCATAAAATTTAATCTCATGGTGATTGTGTGAAAAAGAGTGTTTGGAAACAAAAGACAAGTTTTCCAAAACCAAAAATGTTGTGGGGGGGATACTTTATTTAAAAAATCAACCAATTCACATCAATAAGAAACCCTACTCACGATTATGGAACCCATTGTTTGTTAGTATTTAATGCATTGTATGGATGTGGACATTTTTTTTCTTGATGAATATACTTTTTTAATAAGGAGACAAAAGATAATTTCGTAGTCATTGCAAGAAAAATAGTACTTGTAACAACAAAAGGAGCCTGATTAGCATGTAGTGAATATAAAGTCTCATTATTTTAGGTAATAACCCAACTCACATTAGTACAAAATGCAAATTAGGTTGAATGACTCTCTGTTGGGTGATGGAACTAAACACATTTACTTTTTCCATTGTGCGTCAACAATTTCTTTTAATTAATATACTGTGTAATTTAGTCATAATTTTTAATCTCACTATGATTGTGTGAAAAAGAGTATTTGGAAACAAAAGACAAGTATTCCAAACCACAAATGTTGTGAGGGATTCTTTATTTAAAAAATCAACCCAATTCACATCAATAAGAAAAACCCAAATCAAGATTATGCACCCCATTGTTTTTGTTAGTATTGAATGAATTGTATAGATATGGACATTCTTTTCTTGATGAATATAGCTTTTAATACGGACACAAAAGATAATTTCGTAGTCATTGCAAGAAAAATAGTGCATGTAACAACAAAAGGAGCCTGATTAGCATGTAGTGAATATAAAGTCTCATTTATTTAGGTAATAACCCAATTCACATTAGTACAAAAATGCAAATTAGGTTGAATGACTCCGTTGGGGGATGGAACTAAACACATTTTTACTTTTTCAATTGTGCGTTGACACGTTTGTTTTAATTAATATACTGTGTAATTTAGTATAAAATTTTATCTCACGATGATGATTGTGTGTGAAAAAAGAGTGTTTGGAAACAAAAGACAAGTCTTCCAAACCAAAAATGTTTATGGGGGATACTTTATTTAAAAAAATCAACCAATTCACATCAATAAGAAACCCTAATCAAGATTATGGACCCCATTGTTTGCTTAGTATTGAATGAATTGTATAGATATGGACATTTTTTTTCTTGATGAATATAGTTGTCAATACGGAGACAAAAGATAATTTCGTAGTCATTGCAAGAAAAATAGTGCATGTAACAACAAAAGGAGCCTGATTAGCATGTAGTGAATATAAAGTCTCATTATTTAGGTAATAAACCCAATTGACATTAGTACAAAATGCAAATTAGGTTGAATGACTCCGTTGGGTGATGGAACTAAACACATTTACATTTTCAATTGTGCGTCGACACATTTTGTTTTTATTTAATATACTGTGTAATTTAGTCATAAAATTTTAATCTCACGATGATTGTGTGAAAAAGAGTGTTTGGAAACAAAATACAAGTCTTCCAAACCAGAAATGTTTATGAGGGATTCTTTATTTAAAAAATCAACCAATTCACATCAATAAGAAACCCTAATGAAGATTATGGACCCCATTGTTTGTTAGCATTGAATGAATTGTATAGATATGGACATTTTTTTCTTGATGAATATACTTGTTAATAAGGACACAAAAGATAACTTAATTGACATTCCAAGAAAAATAGTGCTTGTTACAACAAAAGGAGCCTGATTAGAATCTAGTGAATATAACGTCTCATTATTTAGGTAATAACCCAACTCACATTAGTACAAAATGCAAATTAGGTTGAAAGTCTCCGTTGGGTGATGGAAATAAACAAATTTACATTTTCAATTGGGCGTCGACACATTTTGTTTTTAATTAATATACTGTGTAATTTAGTGATAAAATTTAATCTCACGATGATTGTGTGAAAAAAAAAGAGTGTTTGGAAACAAAAGACAAGTCTTCCAAGCCAGAAAAATGTTATAGGGATTCTTTATTTAAAAATATCAACCAATTCGCATCAATAAGAAACCCAAATCAAGATTATGGACCCCATTGTTTGTTAGTATTGAATGAATTTTATAGATATGGACATTTTTTTTTCTTGATGAATATAATTGTTAATACGGAGACAAAAGATAATTTTCGTAGTCATTGCAAGAAAAATAGTGCTTGTAACAACAAAAGGAGCCTGATTTAGCATGTAGTGAATATAAAAGTCTCATTATTTAGGTAATAACACAATTCACATTAGTACAAAATGTAAATTAGGTTGAATGACTCCGTTGGGCGATGGAACTAAACACATTTACACATTTTGAATTGTGCGTCGACACGTTTGTTTTAATTAATATATACTGTGTAATTTAGTCATAAAATTTAATCTCACGATGATGGTGTGAAAAAGAGTGTTTGGAAAAAAAAGACAAGTCTTCCCAACCAGAAATGTTGTGGGGGATACTTTATTTAAAAAATCAAACAATTCACATCAATAAGAAACCCTACTCAAGATTATGGACCCCATTGTTTGTTAGTATTTAATGCATTGTATGGATATGGGACATTTTTTTTTTCTTGATGAATATAGTTGTTAATAAGGAGACAAAAGATAATTTCGTAGTTATTGCTAGAAAAATAGTGCTTGTAACAACAAAAGGAGCCTGATTAGCATGTAGTGAATATAAAGTCTCATTATTTAGGTAATAACCCAACCCACATTAGTACAAAATGCAAATTAGGTTGAATGACTCTGTTGGGTGATGGAACTAAACACATTTACTTTTTCCATTGTGCGTCAACAATTTCTTTTAATTTAATATACTGTGTAATTTAGTCATAAAATTTAATCTCATGGTGATTGTGTGTGAAAAAGAGTGTTTGGAAACAAAAGACAAGTCTTCCAAACCAAAAATGTTGTGGGGGATACTTTATTTAAAAAAATCAACCAATTCACATCAATAAGAAACCCTACTCACGATTATGGAACCCCATTGTTTGTTAGTATTTAATGCATTGTATGGATGTGGACATTTTTTTCTTGATGAATATACTTGTTAATAAGGAGACAAAAGATAATTTCGTAGTCATTGCAAGAAAAATAGTACTTGTAACAACAAAAGGAGCCTGATTAGCATGTAGTGAATATAAAGTCTCATTATTTAGGTAATAACCCAACTCACATTAGTACAAAATGCAAATTAGGTTGAATGACTCTGTTGGGTGATGGAACTAAACACATTTACTTTTTCCATTGTGCGTCAACACATTCTTTTATTAATTAATATACTGTGTAATTTAGTCATAATTTTTAATCTCACTATGATTGTGTGAAAAAGAGTATTTGGAAACAAAAGACAAGTATTCCAAACCACAAATGTTGTGAGGGATTCTTTATTTAAAAAATCAACCAATTCACATCAATAAGAAACCCAAATCAAGATTATGCACCCCATTGTTTGTTAGTATTGAATGAATTGTATAGATATGGACATTCTTTTCTTGATGAATATAGTTTTTAATACGGACACAAAAGATAATTTCGTAGTCATTGCAAGAAAAATAGTGCATGTAACAACAAAAGGAGCCTGATTAGCATGTAGTGAATATAAAGTCTCATTATTTAGGTAATAAACCCAATTCACATTAGTACAAAATGCAAATTAGGTTGAATGACTCCGTTGGGGGATGGAACTAAACACATTTACTTTTTCAATTGTGCGTTGACACACGTTTGTTTTAATTAATATATACTGTGTAATTTAGTAATAAAATTTAATCTCACGATGATTGTGTGAAAAAGAGTGTTTGGAAACAAAAGACAAGTCTTCCAAACAAAAAATGTTGGGGGGGATACTTTATTTAAAAAATCAACCAATTCACATCAATAAGAAACCCTACTCAAGATTATGGACCCCATTGTTTGCTAGTATTGAATGAATTGTATAGATATGGACATTTTTTTCTTGATGAATATAGTTGTCAATACGGAGACAAAAGATAATTTCGTAGTCATTGCAAGAAAAATATAGTGCATGTAACAACAAAAGGAGCCTGATTAGCATGTAGTGAATATAAAGTCTCATTATTTAGGTAATAAACCAATTGACATTAGTACAAAATGCAAATTAGGTTGAATGACTCCGTTGGGTGATGGAACTAAACAAATTTACATTTTCAATTGTGCGTCGACACATTTTGTTTTTATTAATATACTGTGTAATTTAGTCATAAAATTTAATCTCACGATGATTGTGTGAAAAAGAGTGTTTGGAAACAAAATAGAAGTCTTCCAAACCAGAAATGTTATGAGGGATTCTTTATTTAAAATATCAACCAATTCACATCAATAAGAAACCCTACTGAAGATTATGGACCCCATTGTTTGTTAGCATTGAATGAATTGTATAGATATGGACATTTTTTTCTTGATGAATACACTTGTTAATAAGGACACAAAAGATAACTTAATTGACATTCCAAGAAAAATAGTGCTTGTTACAACAAAAGGAGCCTGATTAGAATCTAGTGAATATAACGTCTCATTATTTAGGTAATAACCCAACTCACACAGTAGTACACAAAATCCAAATTAGGTTGAAAGTCTCCGTTGGGTGATGGAAATAAACAAATTTACATTTTCAATTGGGCGTCGACACATTTTGTTTTAATTAATATACTGTGTAATTTAGTGATAAAATTTAATCTCACGATGATTGTGTGAAAAAGAGTGTTTGGAAACAAAAGACAAGTCTTCCAAGCCAGAAATGTTATAAGGGATTCTTTATTTAAAATATCAACCAATTCGCATCAATAAGAAACCCAAATCAAGATTATGGACCCCATTGTTTGTTAGTATTGAATGAATTTTATAGATATGGACATTTTTTTCTTGATGAATATAATTGTTAATACGGAGACAAAGGATAATTTCGTAGTCATTGCAAGAAAAATAGTGCTTGTAACAACAAAAGGAGCCTAATTAGCATGTAGTGAATATAAAGTCTCATTATTTAGGTAATAACACAATTCACATTAGTACAAAATGTAAATTAGGTTGAATGACTCCGTTGGGCGATGGAACTAAACACATTAACATTTTGAATTATGCGTCAACACGTTTGTTTTAATTAATATACTGTGTAATTTAGTCATAAAATTTAATCTCACGATGATTGTGTGAAAAAGAGTGTTTGGAAACAAAAGACAAGTTTTCCAAACCAGAAATGTTGTGGGGCATACTTTATTTAAAAAATCAACCAATTCTCATCAATAAGAAACCCTACTCAAGATTATGGACCCCATTGTTTGTTAGTATTTAATGCATTGTATGGATATGGACATTTTTTCTTGATGAATATACTTGTTAATAAGGAGACAAAAGATAATTTCGTAGTCATTGCAAGAAAAATAGTACTTGTAACAACAAAAGGAGCCTGATTAGCATGTAGTGAATATAAAGTCTCATTATTTAGGTAATAACCCAACCCACATTAGTACAAAATGCACATTAGGTTGAATGACTCTGTTGGGTGATGGAACTAAACACATTTACTTTTTCCATTGTGCGTCAACAATTTCTTTTAATTAATATATTGTGTAATTTAGTCATAAAATTTAATCTCATGGTGATTGTGTGAAAAAGAGTGTTTGGAAACAAAAGACAAGTCTTCCAAACCAAAAATGTTGTGGGGGATACTTTATTTAAAAAATCAACCAATTCACATCAATAAGAAACCCTACTCACGATTATGGAACCCATTGTTTGTTAGTATTTAATGCATTGTATGGATGTGGACATTTTTTTCTTGATGAATATACTTGTTAATAAGGAGACAAAAGATAATTTCGTAGTCATTGCAAGAAAATATTACTTGTAACAACAAAAGGAGCCTGATTAGCATGTAGTGAATATAAAGTCTCATTATTTAGGTAATAACCCAACTCACATTAGTACAAAATGCAAATTAGGTTGAATGACTCTGTTGGGTGATGGAACTAAACACATTTACTTTTTCCATTGTGCATCAACAATTTCTTTTAATTAATATACTGTGTAATTTAGTCATAATTTTTAATCTCACTATGATTGTGTGAAAAAGAGTATTTGGAAACAAAAGACAAGTATTCCAAACCAGAAATGTTGTGAGGGATTCTTTATTTAAAAAATCAACCAATTCACATCAATAAGAAACCCAAATCAAGATTATGCACCCCATTGTTTGTTAGTATTGAATGAATTGTATAGATATGGACATTCTTTTCTTGATGAATATAGTTTTTAATACGGAGACAAAAGATAATTTCGTAATCATTGCAAGAAAAATAGTGCATGTAACAACAAAAGGAGCCTGATTAGCATGTAGTGAATATAAAGTATCATTATTTAGGTAATAACCCAATTCACATTAGTACAAAATGCAAATTAGGTTGAATGACTCCGTTGGGGGATGGAACTAAACACATTTACTTTTTCAATTGTGCGTTGACACGTTTGTTTTAATTCATATACTGTGTAATTTAGTCATAAAATTTAATCTCACGACGATTGTGTGAAAAAGAGTGTTTGGAAACAAAAGACAAGTCTTCCAAACCAAAAATGTTGTGGGGGATACTTTATTTAAAAAATCAACCAATTCACATCAATAAGAAACCCTACTCAAGATTATGGACCCCGTTGTTTGCTAGTATTGAATGAATTGTATAGATATGGACATTTTTTTCTTGATGAATATAGTTGTCAATACGGAGACAAAAGATAATTTCGTAGTCATTGCAAGAAAAATAGTGCATGTAACAACAAAAGGAGCCTGATTAGCATGTAGTGAATATAAAGTCTCATTATTTAGGTAATAAACCAATTGACATTAGTACAAAATGCAAATTAGGTTGAATGACTCCGTTGGGTGATGGAACTAAACAAATTTACATTTTCAATTGTGCGTCGACACATTTTGTTTTTATTAATATACTGTGTAATTTAGTCATAAAATTTAATCTCACGATGATTGTGTGAAAAAGAGTGTTTGGAAACAAAATAGAAGTCTTCCAAACCAGAAATGTTATGAGGGATTCTTTATTTAAAATATCAACCAATTCACATCAATAAGAAACCCTACTGAAGATTATGGACCCCATTGTTTGTTAGCATTGAATGAATTGTATAGATATGGACATTTTTTTCTTGATGAATACACTTGTTAATAAGGACACAAAAGATAACTTAATTGACATTCCAAGAAAAATAGTGCTTGTTACAACAAAAGGAGCCTGATTAGAATCTAGTGAATATAACGTCTCATTATTTAGGTAATAACCCAACTCACAGTAGTACAAAATCCAAATTAGGTTGAAAGTCTCCGTTGGGTGATGGAAATAAACAAATTTACATTTTCAATTGGGCGTCGACACATTTTGTTTTAATTAATATACTGTGTAATTTAGTGATAAAATTTAATCTCACGATGATTGTGTGAAAAAGAGTGTTTGGAAACAAAAGACAAGTCTTCCAAGCCAGAAATGTTATAAGGGATTCTTTATTTAAAATATCAACCAATTCGCATCAATAAGAAACCCAAATCAAGATTATGGACCCCATTGTTTGTTAGTATTGAATGAATTTTATAGATATGGACATTTTTTTCTTGATGAATATAATTGTTAATACGGAGGCAAAGGATAATTTCGTAGTCATTGCAAGAAAAATAGTGCTTGTAACAACAAAAGGAGCCTAATTAGCATGTAGTGAATATAAAGTCTCATTATTTAGGTAATAACACAATTCACATTAGTACAAAATGTAAATTAGGTTGAATGACTCCGTTGGGCGATGGAACTAAACACATTAACATTTTGAATTATGCGTCAACACGTTTGTTTTAATTAATATACTGTGTAATTTAGTCATAAAATTTAATCTCACGATGATTGTGTGAAAAAGAGTGTTTGGAAACAAAAGACAAGTTTTCCAAACCAGAAATGTTGTGGGGGGCATACTTTATTTAAAAAATCAACCAATTCTCATCAATAAGAAACCCTACTCAAGATTATGGACCCCATTGTTTGTTAGTATTTAATGCATTGTATGGATATGGACATTTTTTCTTGATGAATATACTTGTTAATAAGGAGACAAAAGATAATTTCGTAGTCATTGCAAGAAAAATAGTACTTGTAACAACAAAAGGAGCCTGATTAGCATGTAGTGAATATAAAGTCTCATTATTTAGGTAATAACCCAACCCACATTAGTACAAAATGCACATTAGGTTGAATGACTCTGTTGGGTGATGGAACTAAACACATTTACTTTTTCCATTGTGCGTCAACAATTTCTTTTAATTAATATATTGTGTAATTTAGTCATAAAATTTAATCTCATGGTGATTGTGTGAAAAAGAGTGTTTGGAAACAAAAGACAAGTCTTCCAAACCAAAAATGTTGTGGGGGATACTTTATTTAAAAAATCAACCAATTCACATCAATAAGAAACCCTACTCACGATTATGGAACCCATTGTTTGTTAGTATTTAATGCATTGTATGGATGTGGACATTTTTTTCTTGATGAATATACTTGTTAATAAGGAGACAAAAGATAATTTCGTAGTCATTGCAAGAAAATATTACTTGTAACAACAAAAGGAGCCTGATTAGCATGTAGTGAATATAAAGTCTCATTATTTAGGTAATAACCCAACTCACATTAGTACAAAATGCAAATTAGGTTGAATGACTCTGTTGGGTGATGGAACTAAACACATTTACTTTTTCCATTGTGCATCAACAATTTCTTTTAATTAATATACTGTGTAATTTAGTCATAATTTTTAATCTCACTATGATTGTGTGAAAAAGAGTATTTGGAAACAAAAGACAAGTATTCCAAACCAGAAATGTTGTGAGGGATTCTTTATTTAAAAAATCAACCAATTCACATCAATAAGAAACCCAAATCAAGATTATGCACCCCATTGTTTGTTAGTATTGAATGAATTGTATAGATATGGACATTCTTTTCTTGATGAATATAGTTTTTAATACGGAGACAAAAGATAATTTCGTAATCATTGCAAGAAAAATAGGGCATGTAACAACAAAAGGAGCCTGATTAGCATGTAGTGAATATAAAGTATCATTATTTAGGTAATAACCCAATTCACATTAGTACAAAATGCAAATTAGGTTGAATGACTCCGTTGGGGGATGGAACTAAACACATTTACTTTTTCAATTGTGCGTTGACACGTTTGTTTTAATTAATATACTGTGTAATTTCGTCATAAAATTTAATCTCACGACGATTGTGTGAAAAAGAGTGTTTGGAAACAAAAGACAAGTCTTCCAAACCAAAAATGTTGTGGGGGATACTTTATTTAAAAAATCAACCAATTCACATCAATAAGAAACCCTACTCAAGATTATGGACCCCGTTGTTTGCTAGTATTGAATGAATTGTATAGATATGGACATTTTTTTCTTGATGAATATAGTTGTCAATACGGAGACAAAAGATAATTTCGTAGTCATTGCAAGAAAAATAGTGCATGTAACAACAAAAGGAGCCTGATTAGCATGTAGTGAATATAAAGTCTCATTATTTAGGTAATAAACCAATTGACATTAGTACAAAATGCAAATTAGGTTGAATGACTCCGTTGGGTGATGGAACTAAACAAATTTACATTTTCAATTGTGTGTCGACACATTTTGTTTTTATTAATATACTGTGTAATTTAGTCATAAAATTTAATCTCTCGATGATTGTGTGAAAAAGAGCGTTTGGAAACAAAATAGAAGTCTTCTAAACCAGAAATGTTATGAGGGATTCTTTATTTAAAATATCAACCAATTCACATCAATAAGAAACCCTACTGAAGATTATGGACCCCATTGTTTGTTAGTATTGAATGAATTGTATAGATATGGACATTTTTTTCTTGATGAATATACTTGTTAATAAGGACACAAAAGATAACTTAATTGACATTGCAAGAAAAATAGTGCTTGTTACAACAAAAGGAGCCTGATTAGAATGTAGTGAATATAACGTCTCATTATTTAGGTAATAACCCAACTCAAATTAGTACGAAATGCAAATGAGGTTGAATGACTCCGTTGGGTGATGGAACTAAACACATTTACTTTTTCAATTGTGTGTCGACAATTTCTTTTACTTAATATACTGTGAATTTAGTGATAATTTTTAATGTCACGATAATTGTCTGAAAAAGAGTATTTGGAAACAAAAGACAAGTATTCCAAACCAGAAATGTTGTGAGGGATTCTTTATGTAAAAAATCAACCAATTCACATCAATAAGAAACCCAAATCAAGATTATGGACCCCATTGTTAGTTAGTATTAAATGAATTGTATAGATATGGACATTTTTTTCTTGATGAATATAGTTTTTAATACGGAGACAAAAGATAATTTCTTAGTCATTGCAAGAAAAATAGTACTTGTAACAACAAAAGGAGCCTGATTAGCATGTAGTGAATATAAAGTCTCATTATTTAGGTAATAACCCAACTCACATTAGTACAAAATGCAAATTAGGTTGAATGACTCTGTTGGGTGATGGAACTAAACACATTTACTTTTTCCATTGTGCATCAACAATTTCTTTTAATTAATATACTGTGTAATTTAGTCATAATTTTTAATCTCACTATGATTGTGTGAAAAAGAGTATTTGGAAACAAAAGACAAGTATTGCAAACCAGAAATGTTGTGAGGGATTCTTTATTTAAAAAATCAAACAATTCACATCAATAAGAAACCCAAATCAAGATTATGCACCCCATTGTTTGTTAGTATTGAATGAATTGTATAGATATGGACATTCTTTTCTTGATGAATATAGTTTTTAATACGGAGACAAAAGATAATTTCGTAGTCATTGCAAGAAAAATAGTGCATGTAACAACAAAAGGAGCCTGATTAGCATGTAGTGAATATAAAGTCTCATTATTTAGGTAATAACCCAATTCACAGTAGTACAAAATGCAAATTAGGTTGAATGACTCCGTTGGGGGATGGAACTAAACACATTTACTTTTTCAATTGTGCGTTGACACGTTTGTTTTAATTAATATACTGTGTAATTTAGTCATAAAATTTAATCTCACGATGATTGTGTGAAAAAGAGTGTTTGGAAACAAAAGACAAGTCTTCCAAACCAAAAATGTTGTGGGGGATACTTTATTTAAAAAATCAACCAATTCACATCAATAAGAAACCCTACTCAAGATTATGGACCCCGTTGTTTGCTAGTATTGAATGAATTGTATAGATATGGACATTTTTTTCTTGATGAATATAGTTGTCAATACGGAGACAAAAGATAATTTCGTAGTCATTACAAGAAAAATAGTGCATGTAACAACAAAAGGAGCCTGATTAGCATGTAGTGAATATAAAGTCTCATTATTTAGGTAATAAACCAATTGACATTAGTACAAAATGCAAATTAGGTTGAATGACTCCGTTGGGTGATGGAACTAAACAAATTTACATTTTCAATTGTGTGTCGACACATTTTTTTTTTATTAATATACTGTGTAATTTAGTTATAAAATTTAATCTCTCGATGATTGTGTGAAAAAGAGCGTTTGGAAACAAAATAGAAGTCTTCTAAACCAGAAATGTTATGAGGGATTCTTTATTTAAAATATCAACCAATTCACATCAATAAGAAACCCTACTGAAGATTATGGACCCCATTGTTTGTTAGTATTGAATGAATTGTATAGATATGGACATTTTTTTCTTGATGAATATACTTGTTAATAAGGACACAAAAGATAACTTAATTGACATTGCAAGAAAAATAGTGCTTGTTACAACAAAAGGAGCCTGATTAGAATGTAGTGAATATAACGTCTCATTATTTAGGTAATAACCCAACTCAAATTAGTACGAAATGCAAATGAGGTTGAATGACTCCGTTGGGTGATGGAACTAAACACATTTACTTTTTCAATTGTGTGTCGACAATTTCTTTTACTTAATATACTGTGAATTTAGTGATAATTTTTAATGTCACGATAATTGTCTGAAAAAGAGTATTTGGAAACAAAAGACAAGTATTCCAAACCAGAAATGTTGTGAGGGATTCTTTATGTAAAAAATCAACCAATTCACATCAATAAGAAACCCAAATCAAGATTATGGACCCCATTGTTAGTTAGTATTGAATGAATTGTATAGATATGGACATTTTTTTCTTGATGAATATAGTTTTTAATACGGAGACAAAAGATAATTTCTTAGTCATTGCAAGAAAAATAGTACTTGTAACAACAAAAGGAGCCTGATTAGCATGTAGTGAATATAAAGTCTCATTATTTAGGTAATAACCCAACTCACATTAGTACAAAATGCAAATTAGGTTGAATGACTCTGTTGGGTGATGGAACTAAACACATTTACTTTTTCCATTGTGCGTCGAAAATTTCTTTTAATCAATATACTGTGTAATTTAGTCATAATTTTTAATCTCACTATGATTGTGTGAAAAAGAGTATTTGGAAACAAAAGACAAGTATTCCAAACCAGAAATGTTGTGAGGGATTCTTTATTTAAAAAATCAACCAATTCACATCAATAAGAAACCCAAATCAAGATTATGCACCCCATTGTTTGTTAGTATTGAATGAATTGTATAGATATGGACATTCTTTTCTTGATGAATATAGTTTTTAATACGGAGACAAAAGATAATTTCGTAGTCATTGCAAGAAAAATAGTGCATGTAACAACAAAAGGAGCCTGCTTAGCATGTAGTGAATATAAAGTCTCATTATTTAGGTAATAACCCAATTCACATTAGTACAAAATGCAAATTAGGTTGAATGACTCCGTTGGGGGATGGAACTAAACACATTTACTTTTTCAATTGTGCGTTGACACGTTTGTTTTAATTAATATACTGTGTAATTTAGTCATAAAATTTAATCTCACGATGATTGTGTGAAAAAGAGTGTTTGGAAACAAAAGACAAGTCTTCCAAACCAAAAATGTTGTGGGGGATACTTTATTTAAAAAATCAACCAATTCACATCAATAAGAAACCCTACTCAAGATTATGGACCCCATTGTTTGTTAGTATTGAATGAATTGTATAGATATGGACATTTTTTTCTTGATGAATATAGTTGTCAATACGGAGACAAAAGATAATTTTGTAGTCATTGCAAGAAAAATAGTGCATGTAACAACAAAAGGAGCCTGATTAGCATGTAGTGAATATAAAGTCTCATTATTTAGGTAATAAACCAATTGACATTAGTACAAAATGCAAATTAGGTTGAATGACTCCGTTGGGTGATGGAACTAAACAAATTTACATTTTCAATTGTGCGTCGACACATTTTGTTTTTATTAATATACTCTGTAATTTAGTCATAAAATTTAATCTCACGATGATGGTGTGAAAAAGAGTGTTTGGAAACAAAATACAAGTCTTCCAAACCAGAAATGTTGTGAGGGATTCTTTATGTAAAAAATCAACCAATTCACATCAATAAGAAACCCAAATCAAGATTATGGACCCCATTGTTAGTTAGTATTGAATGAATTGTATAGATATGGACATTTTTTTCTTGATGAATATAGTTTTTAATACGGAGACAAAAGATAATTTTTTAGTCATTGCAAGAAAAATAGTACTTGTAACAACAAAAGGAGCCTGATTAGCATGTAGTGAATATAAAGTCTCATTATTTAGGTAATAACCCAACTCACATTAGTACAAAATGCAAATTAGGTTGAATGACTCTGTTGGGTGATGGAACTAAACACATTTACTTTTTCCATTGTGCGTCGAAAATTTCTTTTAATCAATATACTGTGTAATTTAGTCATAATTTTTAATCTCACTATGATTGTGTGAAAAAGAGTATTTGGAAACAAAAGTCAAGTATTCCAAACCAGAAATGTTGTGAGGGATTCTTTATTTAAAAAATCAACCAATTCACATTAATAAGAAACCCAAATCAAGATTATGCACCCCATTGTTTGTTAGTATTGAATGAATTGTATAGATATGGACATTCTTTTCTTGATGAATATAGTTTTTAATACGGAGACAAAAATAATTTCGTAGTCATTGCAAGAAAAATAGTGCATGTAACAACAAAAGGAGCCTGATTAGCATGTAGTGAATATAAAGTCTCATTATTTAGGTAATAAACCAATTCACATTAGTACAAAATGCAAATTAGGTTGAATGACTCCATTGGGGGATGGAACTAAACACAGTTACTTTTTCAATTGTGCGTTGACACGTTTGTTTTAATTATTATACTGTGTAATTTAGTCATAAAATTTAATCTCACGATGATTGTGTGAAAAAGAGTGTTTGGAAACAAAAGACAAGTCTTCCAAACCAAAAATGTTGTGGGAGATACTTTATTTAAAAAATCAACCAATTCACATCAATAAGAAACCCTACTCAAGATTATGGACCCCATTGTTTGTTAGTATTGAATGAATTGTATAGATATGGACATTTTTTTCTTGATGAATATAGTTGTCAATACGGAGACAAAAGATAATTTCGTAGTCATTGCAAGAAAAATAGTGCATGTAACAACAAAAGGAGCCTGATTAGCATGTAGTGAATATAAAGTCTCATTATTTAGGTAATAAACCAATTGACATTAGTACAAAATGCAAATTAGGTTGAATGACTCCGTTGGGTGATGGAACTAAACAAATTTACATTTTCAATTGTGCGTCGACACATTTTGTTTTTATTAATATACTGTGTAATTTAGTCATAAAATTTAATCTCACGATGATTGTGTGAAAAAGAGTGTTTCGAAACAAAATACAAGTCTTCCAAACCAGAAATGTTGTGAGGGATTCTTTATGTAAAAAATCAACCAATTCACATCAATAAGAAACCCAAATCAAGATTATGGACCCCATTGTTAGTTAGTATTGAATGAATTGTATAGATATGGACATTTTTTTCTTGATGAATATAGTTTTTAATACGGAGACAAAAGATAATTTTTTAGTCATTGCGAGAAAAATAGTACTTGTAACAACAAAAGGAGCCTGATTAGCATGTAGTGAATATAAAGTCTCATTATTTAGGTAATAACCCAACTCACATTAGTACAAAATGCAAATTAGGTTGAATGACTCTGTTGGGTGATGGAACTAAACACATTTATTTTTTCCATTGTGCGTCGAAAATTTCTTTTAATCAATATACTGTGTAATTTAGTCATAATTTTTAATCTCACTATGATTGTGTGAAAAAGAGTATTTGGAAACAAAAGACAAGTATTCCAAACCAGAAATGTTGTGAGGGATTCTTTATTTAAAAAATCAACCAATTCACATCAATAAGAAACCCAAATCAAGATTATGCACCCCATTGTTTGTTAGTATTGAATGAATTGTATAGATATGGACATTCTTTTCTTGATGAATATAGTTTTTAATACGGAGACAAAAGATAATTTCGTAGTCATTGCAAGAAAAATAGTGCATGTAACAACAAAAGGAGCCTGATTAGCATGTAGTGAATATAAAGTCTCATTATTTAGGTAATAACCCAATTCACATTAGTACAAAATGCAAATTAGGTTGAATGACTCCATTGGGGGATGGAACTAAAAACATTTACTTTTTCAATTGTGCGTTGACACGTGTGTTTTAATTAATATACTGTGTAATTTAGTCATAAAATTTAATCTCACGATGATTGTGTCAAAAAGAGTGTTTGGAAACAAAAGACAAGTCTTCCAAACCAAAAATGTTGTGGGAGATACTTTATTTAAAAAATCAACCAATTCACATCAATAAGAAACCCTACTCAAGATTATGGACCCCATTGTTTGTTAGTATTGAATGAATTGTATAGATATGGACATTTTTTTCTTGATGAATATAGTTGTCAATACGGAGACAAAAGATAATTTCGTAGTCATTGCAAGAAAAATAGTGCATGTAACAACAAAAGGAGCCTGATTAGCATGTAGTGAATATAAAGTCTCATTATTTAGGTAATAAACCAATTGACATTAGTACAAAATGCAAATTAAGTTGAATGACTCCGTTGGGTGATGGAACTAAACAAATTTACATTTTCAATTGTGCATCGACACATTTTGTTTTTATTAATATACTGTGTAATTTAGTCATAAAATTTAATCTCACGATGATTGTGTGAAAAAGAGTGTTTGGAAACAAAATACAAGTCTTCCAAACCAGAAATGTTATGAGGGATTCTTTATTTAAAATATCAACCAATTCACATCAATAAGAAACCCTACTGAAGATTATGGACCCCATTGTTTGTTAGTATTGAATGAATTGTATAGATATGGACATTTTTTTCTTGATGAATATACTTGTTAATAAGGACACAAAAGATAACTTAATTGACATTGCAAGAAAAATAGTGCTCGTTACAACAAAAGGAGCCTGATTAGAATGTAGTCAATATAACGTCTCATTATTTAGGTAATAACCCAACTCAAATTAGTACGAAATGCAAATTAGGTTGAATGACTCCGTTGGGTGATGGAACTAAACACATTTACTTTTTCCATTGTGCGTCGACAATTTCTTTTAATTAATATACTGTGTAATTTACTGATAATTTTTAATGTCACGAATATTGTGTGAAAAAGAGTGTTTGGAAACAAAAGTCAAGTATTCCAAACCAAAAATGTTGTGAGGGATTCAATATTTAAAAAATCAACCAATTCACATCAATAAGAAACCCAAATCAAGATTATGAACCCCATTATTTGTTAGTATTGAATGAATTGTATAGATACAGACATTTTTTTCTTGATGAATATAGTTGTTAATACGGAGACAAAAGATAATTTCGTAGTCATTGCAAGAAAAATAGTGAATGTAACTACAAAAGGAGCCTGATTAGCCTGTAGTGAATATAAAGTCTCATTATTTAGGTAATAACCCAATTCACATTAGTACAAAATGCAAATTCGTTGAATGACTTCGTTGGATGATGGAATTAAACAAATTTACATTTTCAATTGTGCGTCGACACCTTTGTTTTAATTAATATACTGTGTAATTTAGTCATAAAATTTAATTTCACGATGATCATGTGAAAAAAATGTTTGAAAACAAAAGACAAGTCTTCCAAACCAGAAATGTTGTGGGGGATACTTTATTTAAAACAACAACCAATTCACATCAATAAGAAACCCTACTCAAGATTATGGACCACATTGTTTGTTAGTATTGAATGAATTGTATAGATATGGACATTTTTTTCTTGATGAATATACTTGTTAATAAGGACACAAAAGATAACTTAATTGACATTGCAAGAAAAATAGTGCTTGTTACAACAAAAGGAGCCTGATTAGAATGTTGTGTATATAACGTCTCATTATTTAGGTAGTAACCCAACTCACAATAGTACAAAATGCAAATTAGGTTGAATGACTCCGTTGGGTGATGGAACTAAACACATTTACCTTTGCAATTGTGCGTCGACATTTTGTTTTATTTAATATATTGTGTAATTTAGACATAAATTTGAATCTCACGATGATTGTGTGAAAAAGAGTATTTGGAGACAAAAGACAAGTATTCCAAACCAGAAATGTAATGAGGGATTCTTTATTTAAAATATCAACCATTTCACATCAATAAGAAACCCTACTCAAGATTATGCACCCCATTGTTTGTTAGTATTGAATGAATTTTATAGATATGGACATTTGTTTCTTGATGAATATAGTTGTTAATTTGGAGACAAAAGATAATTTCGTAGTTATTGCAAGAAAAATAGTGCTCCTAACAACAAAAGGAGCCTGATTTGCATGTAGTGAATATAAAGTCTCATTATTTAGGTAATAACCCAATTCACATTAGTACAAAATGCAAATTAGGTTGAATGACTCCGTTGGGTGATTGAACTAAACAAATTTACATTTTCAATAGTGCGTCGACACGTTTGTTTTAATTAATGTACTGTGTAATTTAGTCATAAAATTTAAGCTCACGATAATTGTGTGAAAAAGAGTGTTTGGAAACGAAAGACAAGTCTTCCAAACCAGAAATGTTATGAGGGATTCTTTATTTAAAAATCAACCAATTCACATCCATAAGAAACCCTAATCAAGATTATGGACCCCATTGTTTGTTAGTATGTAATGCATTGTATGGATATGGACATTTTTTTCTTGATGAATATACTTGTTAATAAGGAGACAGAAGATAATTTCGTAGTCATTGCAAGATAAATAGTGCTTTTAACAACAAAAGGAGCCTGATTAGCATGTAGTGAATATAAAGTCTCATTATTTAGGTACTAACCCAGCTCACATTAGTACAAAATGCAAATTAGATTGAATGACTTCGTTGGGTGATGGAACTAAACACATTTACTTTTTCAATTGTGCGACGACACGTTTGTTTTAATTAATATACTGTGTAATTTAGTCATAATTTTTAATCTCACGATGATTGTGTTAAAAAGAGTATTTGGAAACAAAAGACAAGTATTCCAAACCAGAAATGTTGTGTGGGATTCTTTATTTAAAAAATCAACCAATTCACATCAATAAGAAACCAAAATCAAGATTATGGACCCCATTGTTTGTTAGTATTGAATGAATTGTATAGATATTGACATTTGTTCCTTGATGAATTTAGTTGTTAATGTGGAGACAAAAGATACTTTCGTAGTCATTCCAAGAAAAATAGTGCTTGTAACAACAAAAGGAGCCTGATTAGCATGTAATGAATATAAAGTCTCATTATTTAGGTAATAATAACCCAATCCACATTAGTACAAAATGCAAATTAGGTTGAATGACTCCGTTGGGGGATGGAACTAAACAAATTTACATTTTCAATTGTGCGACGACACGTTTGTTTTAATTAATATACTGTGTAATTTAGTCATAAAATTTAAGCTCACGATAATTGTGTGAAAAAGAGTTTTTTGGAAACAAAAGACAAGTCTTCCAAACCAGAAATGTTGTGAGGGGTTCATTATTTAAAAAATCAACCAATTCACATCAACAAGAAACCCTAATCAAGATTGTGGACCCCATTGTTTGTTAGTATTTAATGCATTGTATGGATATGGACATTTTTTTCTTGATGAATATACTTGTTAATAAAGAAATAGAAGATAATTTCGTAGTCATTGCAAGAAAAATAGTGCTTGTAACAACGAAAGGAGCCTGATTAGCATGTAGTGAATATAAAGTCTCATTATTTATGTAATAACCCAACTCACATTAGTACGAAATGCAAAATAGGTTGAATGACTCCGTTGGGTGATGGAACTAAACAAATTTACATTTTCAATTGTGCGTCGACACATTTTGTTTTTATTAATATACTGTGTAATTTAGTCATAAAATTTAATCTCACGATGATTGGGTGAAAAAGAGTGTTTGGAAACAAAAGACAAGTCTTCCAAACCTGAAATGTTATGAGGGATTCTTTATTTAAAAAATCAACCAATTCACATCAATAAGAAACCAAAATCAAGATTATGGACCCCATTGTTTGTTAGTATTGAATGAATTGTATAGATATTGACATTTGTTCCTTGATGAATTTAGTTGTTAATGTGGAGACAAAAGATACTTTCGTAGTCATTCCAAGAAAAATAGTGCTTGTAACAACAAAAGGAGCCTGATTAGCATGTAATGAATATAAAGTCTCATTATTTAGGTAATAACCCAATCCACATTAGTACAAAATGCAAATTAGGTTGAATGACTCCGTTGGGGGATGGAACTAAACAAATTTACATTTTCAATTGTGCGACGACACGTTTGTTTTAATTAATATACTGTGTAATTTAGTCATAAAATTTAAGCTCACGATCATTGTGTGAAAAAGAGTTTTTGGAAACAAAAGACAAGTCTTCCAAACCAGAAATGTTGTGAGGGGTTCATTATTTAAAAAATCAACCAATTCACATCAACAAGAAACCCTAATCAAGATTGTGGACCCCATTGTTTGTTAGTATTTAATGCATTGTATGGATATGGACATTTTTTTCTTGATGAATATACTTGTTAATAAAGAAATAGAAGATAATTTCGTAGTCATTGCAAGAAAAATAGTGCTTGTAACAACGAAAGGAGCCTAATTAGCATGTAGTGAATATAAAGTCTCATTATTTATGTAATAACCCAACTCACATTAGTATGAAATGCAAAATAGGTTGAATGACTCCATTGGGTGATGGAACTAAACAAATTTACATTTTCAATTGTGCGTCGACACATTTTGTTTTTATTAATATACTGTGTAATTTAGTCATAAAATTTAAGCTCACGATAATTGTGTGAAAAAGAGTGTTTGGGAACGAAAGACAAGTCTTCCAAACCAGAAATGTTATGAGGGATTCTTTATTTAAAAATCAACCAATTCACATCAATAAGAAACCCTAATCAAGATTATGGACCCCATTGTTTGTTAGTATGTAATGCATTGTATGGATATGGTCATTTTTTTCTTGATGAATATACTTGTTAATAAGGAGACAGAAGATAATTTCGTAGTCATTGCAAGATAAATAGTGCTTTTAACAACAAAAGGAGCCTGATTAGCATGTAGTGAATATAAAGTCTCATTATTTAGGTACTAACCCAGCTCACATTGGTACAAAATGCAAATTAGATTGAATGACTTCGTTGGGTGATGGAACTAAACACATTTACTTTTTCAATTGTGCGTCGACAATTTCTTTTAATTAATATACTGTATAATTTAGTCATAATTTTTAATCTCACGATGATTGTGTTAAAAAGAGTATTTGGAAACAAAAGACAAGTATTCCAAAACAGAAATGTTGTGTGGGATTCTTTATTTAAAAAATCAACCAATTCACATCAATAAGAAACCAAAATCAAGATTATGGACCCCATTGTTTGTTAGTATTGAATGAATTGTATAGATATTGACATTTGTTCCTTGATGAATTTAGTTGTTAATGTGGAGACAAAAGATACTTTCGTAGTCATTCCAAGAAAAATAGTGCTTGTAACAACAAAAGGAGCCTGATTAGCATGTAATGAATATAAAGTCTCATTATTTAGGTAATAACCCAATCCACATTAGTACAAAATGCAAATTAGGTTGAATGACTCCGTTGGGGGATGGAACTAAACAAATTTACATTTTCAATTGTGCGACGACACGTTTGTTTTAATTAATATACTGTGTAATTTAGTCATAAAATTTAAGCTCACGATAATTGTGTGAAAAAGAGTTTTTGGAAACAAAAGACAAGTCTTCCAAACCAGAAATGTTGTGAGGGGTTCATTATTTAAAAAATCAACCAATTCACATCAACAAGAAACCCTAATCAAGATTGTGGACCCCATTGTTTGTTAGTATTTAATGCATTGTATGGATATGGACATTTTTTTCTTGATGAATATACTTGTTAATAAAGAAATAGAAGATAATTTCGTAGTCATTGCAAGAAAAATAGTGCTTGTAACAACGAAAGGAGCCTGATTAGCATGTAGTGAATATAAAGTCTCATTATTTATGTAATAACCCAACTCACATTAGTACGAAATGCAAAATAGGTTGAATGACTCCGTTGGGTGATGGAACTAAACACATTTACTTTTTCAATTGTGCGTCGACAATTTCTTTTAATTAATATACTGTATAATTTAGTCATAATTTTTAATCTCACGATGATTGTGTTAAAAAGAGTATTTGGAAACAAAAGACAAGTATTCCAAACCAGAAATGTTGTGTGGGATTCTTTATTTAAAAAATCAACCAATTCACATCAATAAGAAACCAAAATCAAGATTATGGACCCCATTGTTTGTTAGTATTGAATGAATTGTATAGATATTGACATTTGTTCCTTGATGAATTTAGTTGTTAATGTGGAGACAAAAGATACTTTCGTAGTCATTCCAAGAAAAATAGTGCTTGTAACAACAAAAGGAGCCTGATTAGCATGTAATGAATATAAAGTCTCATTATTTTAGGTAATAACCCAATCCACATTAGTACAAGGGGGGGGGGGGGGGGGATGGGTTCGGGGGGCGGGATGCAAATTAGGTTGAATGACTCCGTTGGGGGATGGAACTAAACAAATTTACATTTTCAATTGTGCGACGACACGTTTGTTTTAATTAATATACTGTGTAATTTAGTCATAAAATTTAAGCTCACGATAATTGTGTGAAAAAGAGTTTTTGGAAAGAAAAGACAAGTCTTCCAAACCAGAAATGTTGTAAGGGGTTCATTATTTAAAAAATCAACCAATTCACATCAACAAGAAACCCTAATCAAGATTGTGGACCCCATTGTTTGTTAGTATTTAATGCATTGTATGGATATGGACATTTTTTTCTTGATGAATATACTTGTTAATAAAGCAATAGAAGATAATTTCGTAGTCATTGCAAGAAAAATAGTGCTTGTAACAACGAAAGGAGCCTGATTAGCATGTAGTGAATATAAAGTCTCATTATTTATGTAATAACCCAACTCACATTAGTACGAAATGCAAAATAGGTTGAATGACTCCGTTGGGTGATGGAACTAAACAAATTTACATTTTCAATTGTGCGTCGACACATTTTGTTTTTATTAATATACTGTGTAATTTAGTCATAAAATTTAATCTCACGATGATTGGGTGAAAAAGAGTGTTTGGAAACAAAAGACAAGTCTTCCAAACCTGAAATGTTATGAGGGATTCTTTATTTAAAATATCAACCAATTCACATCAATAAGAAAACCAAATCAAGATAATGGACCCCATTCTTTGTTAGTATTGAATGAATTGTATAGATATGGACATTTGTTTCTTGATGAATATAGTTGTTAATGTGGAGACAAAAGATAATTTCGTAGTCATTCCAAGAAAAATAGTGCTTGTAACAACAAAAGGAGCCTGATTAGCATGTAGTGAATATAAAGTCTCATTATTTAGGTAATAACCCAATTCACATTAGTGCAAAATGCAAATTAGGTTGAATGACTCTGTTGGGGGATGGAACTAAACACATTTACATTTTCGATTGTGCGTCGACACGTTTGTTTTAATTAATATACTGTGTAATTTAGTCATAAAATTTAATCTCACGATGATTATGTGAAAAAGAGTGTTTGGAAACAAAAGACAAGTCTTCCAAACCAAAAATGTTGTGGGGGATACTTTATTTAAAAAATCAACCAATTCACATCAATAAGAAACCCTACTCAAGATGATGGACCCCATTGTTTGTTAGTATTTAATGCATTGTATGGATGTGGACATTTTTTTCTTGATGAATATACTTGTTAATAAGGAGACAAAAGATAATTTCGTAGTTATTGCTAGAAAAATAGTGCTTGTAACAACAAAAGGAGCCTGATTAGCATGTAGTGAATATAAAGTCTCATTATTTAGGTAATAACCCAATTCACATTAGTACAAAATGCAAATTAGGTTGAATGACTCCGTTGGGTGATGGAACTAAACAAATTTACATTTTCAATTGTGCGTCAACACACTTTGTTTTTGTTAATATACTATGTCATTTTGTCATAAAATTTAATCTCATGATCATTGTGTGAAAAAGAGTGTTTGGAAACAAAACACAAGTCTTCCAAACCTGAAATGTTATGAGGGATTCTTTATTTAAAATATCAACCAATTCACATCAATAAGAAACCCAAATCAAGATTAAGAACCCCATTGTTTGTTAGTATTGAATGAATTGTATAGATATGGACATTTTTTTCTTGATGAATATAGTTGTTAATGTGGAGACAAAAGATAATTTCGTAGTCATTCGAAGAAAACTTGTGCTTGTAACAACAAAAGGAGCCTGATTAGCATGTAGTGAATATAAAGTCTCATTATTTAGGTAATAAACCAATTCACATTAGTACAAAATGCAAATTAGGTTGAATGACTCCGTTGGGTGATGGAACTAAACAAATTTGCATTTTCAATTGTGCATCGACACGTTTGTTTTAATTAATATACTGTGTAATTTAGTCAGAAAATTTAAGCTCACGGTAATTGTGTGAAAAAGAGTGTTTGGAAACGAAAGACAAGTCTTCCAAACCAGAAATGTTATGAGGGATTCTTTATTTAAAATATCAACCAATTCACATCAATAATAAACCCTACTCAAGATTACGGACCCCATTGTTTGTTAGTATTGAATGAATTGTATAGATATGGACATTTATTTCTTGATGAATATAGTTGTTAAAACGGAGTCAAAAGATAAGTTCGTAGTCATTCCAAGAAAAATAGTGCTTGTAACAACAAAAGGAGCCTGATTAGCATGTAGTGAATATAAAGTCTCATTATTTAGGTAATAACCCAATTCACATTAGTACAAAATGCAAATTAGGTTGAAAGACTCCGTTGGGTGATGGAACTAAACAAATTTACATTTTCAATTGTGCGTCGACACATTTTGTTTTAATTAATATACTGTGTAATTTAGTCATAAAATTTAATCTCACGATGATTGTGTGAAAAAGAGTGTTTGGAAACAAAATACAAGTCTTCCAAACCAGAAATGTTATGAGGGACTCTTTATTTAAAATATCAACCAATTCAAATCAATAAGAAACCCAAATCAAGATTATGGACCCAATTGTTTGTTAGTAGTGAATGAATTGTATCGATATGGACATTTTTTTCCTGATGAATATAGTTGTTAATACGGAGATAAAAGATAATTTCGTAGTCATTGCAACAAAAATAGTACATGTAACAGCAAAAGGAGCCTGATTAGCATGTAGTGAATATAAAGTCTCATTATTTAGGTAATAACCCAATTCACATTAGTACAAAATGGAAATTAGGTTGAATGACTCCGTTGGGGGATGGAACTAAACACATTTACATTTTCAATTGTGCGTCGACACGTTTGTTTTAATTAATCTACTGTGTAATTTAGTCATAAAATTTAATCTCACGATCATTGTGTGAAAAAGAGTGTTTGGAAACAAAAGACAAGTCTTCCAAACCAAAAATGTTGTGGGGGATACTTTATTTAAAAAATCAACCAATTCACATCAATAAGAAACCCTATTCAAGATTATGGACCCCATTGTTTGCTAGTATTTAATGCATTGTATGGTTGTGGACATTTTTTTCTCGATGAATATTCTTGTTAATAAGGAGACAAAAGATAATTTCGCAGTTATGGCTAGAAAAATAGTGCTTGTAACAACAAAAGGAGCCTGATTAGCATGTAGTGAATATAAAGTCTCATTATTTAGGTAATAACCCAACTCACATTAGTACAAAATGCAAATTAGGTTGAATGACTCTGTTGGGTGATGGAACTAAACACATTTACTTTTTCCATTGGGTGACGACAATTTCTTTTAATTAATATACTGTGTAATTTAGTCATAAAATTTAATCTCACGATGATTGTGTGAAAAAGAGAGTTTGGAAACAAAATACAAGTCTTCCAAACCTGAAATGTTATGAGGGATTCTTTATTTAAAATATCAACCAATTCACATTAATAAGAAACCCAAATCAAGATTATGGACCCCATTGTTTGTTAGTATTGAATGAATTGTATAGATATGGACATTTTTTTCTTGATGAATATATTTGTTAATGCGGAGACAAAAGATAATTTCGTCGTCATTCCAAGAAAAATAGTGCTTCTAAGAACAAAAGGAGCCTGATTAGCATGTAGTGAATATAAAGTCTCATTATTTAGGTAATAACCCAATTCACATTAGTACAAAATGCAAATTAGGTTGAATGACTCCGTTGGGGGATGGAACTAAACACATTTACATTTTCAATTGTGCGATGACACGTTTGTTTTAATTAATATACTGTGTAATTTAGTCATAAAATTTAATTTCACGGTGATTGTGTGAAAAAGAGTGTTTGGAAACAAAAGACAAGTCTTCCAAACCTAAAATGTTGTGGGGGATAGTTTATTTAAAAAATCAACCAATTCACATCAATAAGAAACCCTACTCAAGATTATGGACCCCATTGTTTGTTAGTATTTATTTATTGCATTGTATGGATGTGGACATTTTTTTCTTGATGAATATACTTGTTAATAAGGAGACAAAAGATAATTTCGTAGTTATTGCTAGAAAAATAGTGCTTGTAACAACAAAAAGAGCCTGATTAGCATGTAGTTAATATAAAGTCTCATTATTTAGGTAATAACCCAACTCAAATTAATACGAAATGCAAATTAGGTTGAATGACTCCGTTGGGTGATGGAACTAAACACATTTACTTTTTGAATTGTGTGTCGACAACTTCTTTTACTTAATATACTGTGTAATTTAGTGATAATTTTTAATGTCACGATGATTGTGTGAAAAAGAGTATTTGGAAACAAAAGACAAGTCTTCCAAACCAGAAATGTTGTGAGGGATTCTTTATGTAAAAAATCAACCAATTCACATCAATAAGAAACCCAAATCAAGATTATGGACCCCATTGTTTGTTAGTATTGAATGAATTCTATAGATATGGACATTTTTTTCTTGATGAATATAGTTTTTAATATGGAGACAAAAGATAATTTCATAGTCATTCCAAGAAAAATAGTGCTTGTAACAACAAAAGGAGCCTGATTAGCATGTAGTGAATATAAAGTCTCATTATTTAGGTAATAACCCAATTCACATTAGTACAAAATGCAAATTAGGTTGAAAGACTCCATTGGGTGATGGAACTAAAGAAATTTACATTTTCAATTGTGCGTCGACACATTTTGTTTTAATTAATATATTGTGTAATTTAGTCATAAAATTTAATCTCACGATGATTGTGTGAAAAAGAGTGTTTGGAAACAAAAGTCAAGTCTTCCAAACCAGAAATGTTATGAGGGATTCTTTATTTAAAATATCAACCAATTCACATCAATAAGAAACCCAAATCAAGATTATGGACCCAATTGTTTGTAAGTGTTGAATGAATTCTATAGATATGGACATTTTTTTCTTGATGAATATAGTTGTTAATACGGAGACAAAAGATAATTTCATAGTCATTCCAAGAAAAATAGTGCTTGTAACAACAAAAGGAGCCTGATTAGCATGTAGTGAATATAAAGTCTCATTATTTAGGTAGTAACCCAATTCACATTAGTACAAAATGCAAATTAGGTTGAATGACTCCGTTGGGGGATGGAACTAAACACATTTACATTTTCAATTGTGCGTCGACACGTTTGTTTTAATTAATATACTGTGTAATTTAGTCATAAAATTTAATCTCACGATCATTGTGTGAAAAAGAGTGTTTGGAAACAAAAGACAAGTCTTCCAAACCAAAAATGTTGTGGGGGATAATTTATTTAAAAAATCAACCAATTCACATCAATAAGAAACCCTACTCAAGATTATGGACCCCATTGTTTGTTAGTATTTATTTATTGCATTGTATGGATGTGGACATTTTTTTCTTGATGAATATACTTGTTAATAAGGAGACAAAAGATAATTTTGTAGTTATTGCTAGAAAAATAGTGCTTGTAACAACAAAAACAGCCTGATTAGCATATAGTTAATATAAAGTCTCATTATTTAGGTAATAACCCAACTCAAATTAGTACGAAATGCAAATTAGGTTGAATGACTCCGTTGGGTGATGGAACTAAACACATTTACTTTTTCAATTGTGTGTCGACAATTTCTTTTACTTAATATACTGTGTAATTTAGTGATAATTTTTAATGTCACGATGATTGTGTGAAAAAGAGTATTTGGAAACAAAAGACAAGTCTTCCAAACCAGAAATGTTGTGAGGGATTCTTTATGTAAAAAATCATCCAATTCACATCAATAAGAAACCCAAATCAAGATTATGGACCCCATTGTTTGTTAGTATTGAATGAATTGTATAGATTTGGACATTTTTTTCTTGATGAATATAGTTTTTAATACGGAGACAAAAGATAATTTCATAGTCATTCCAAGAAAAATAGTGCTTGTAACAACAAAAGGAGCCTGATTAGCATGTAGTGAATATAAAGTCTCATTATTTAGTTAATAACCCAATTCACATTAGTACAAAATGCAAATTAGGTTGGAAGACTCCGTTGGGTGATGGAACTAAACAAATTTACATTTTCAATTGTGCGTCGACTCATTTTGTTTTAATTAATATACTGTGTAATTTAGTAGTAAAATTTAATCTCACGATGATTGTGTGAAAAAGAGTGTTTGGAAACAAAAGACAAGTCTTCCAAACCAGAAATGTTGTGAGGGATTCTTTATGTAAAAAATCATCCAATTCACATCAATAAGAAACCCAAATCAAGATTATGGACACCATTGTTTGTTAGTATTGAATGAATTCTATAGATATGGACATTTTTTTCTTGATGAATATAGTTGTTAATACGGAGACAAAAGATAATTTCATAGTCATTCCAAGAAAAATAGTGCTTGTAACAACAAAAGGAGCCTGATTAGCATGTAGTGAATATAATGTCTCATTATTTAGGTAGTAACCCAATTCACATTAGTACAAAATGCAAATTTGGTTGAATGACTCTGTTGGGGGATGGAACTAAACACATTTACATTTTCAATTGTGCGACGACACGTTTGTTTTAATTAATATACTGTGTAATTTAGTCATAAAATTTAATCTCATGATGATTATGTGAAAAAGAGTGCTTGGAAACAAAAGACAAGTCTTGCAAACCAAAAATGTCGTGGGGGATACTTTATTTAAAAAATCAACCAGTTCACATCAATAAGAAACCCTACTCAAGATTATGGACCCCATTGTTTGTTAGTATTGAATGAATTGTATAGATATGGACATTTTTTTCTTGATCAATATAGTTGTTAATACGGACACAAAAGATAATTTCATAGTCATTCCAAGAAACATAGTGCTTCTAAGAACAAAAGGAGCCTGATTAGCATGTAGTGAATATAATGTCTCATTATTTAGGTAATAACCCAATTCACATTAGTACAAAATGCAAATTAGGTTGAATGACTCCGTTGGGGGATGGAACTAAACACATTTACATTTTCAATTGTGCATCGACACGTTTGTTTTAATTAATATACTGTGTAATTTAGTCGTAAAATTTAATCTCACGGTGATTGTGTGAAAAAGAGTGTTTGGAAACAAAAGACAAGTCTTCCAAACCAAAAATGTTGTGGGGGATAGTTTATTTAAAAAATCAACCAATTCACATCAATAAGAAACCCTACTCAAGATTATGGACCCCATTGTTTGTTAGTATTTAATGCATTGTATGGATGTGGACATTTTTTTCTTGATGAATATAGTTGTTAATACGGACACAAAAGACAATTTCGTAGTCATTCCAAGAAAAATAGTGCTTGTAACAACAAAAGGAGCCTGATTAGCATGTAGTGAATATAAAGTCTCATTATTTGGGTAGTAACCCAATTCACATTAGTACAAAATGCAAATTAGGTTGAAGGACTCCGTTGGGTGATGGAACTAAACAAATTTACATTTTCAATTGTGCGTCGACACATTTTGTTTTAATTAATATACTGTGTAATTTAGTCATAAAATTTAATCTCACGATGATTGTGTGAAAAAGAGTGTTTGGAAACAAAAGACAAGTCTTCCAAACCAGAAATGTTATGAGGGATTCTTTATTTAAAATATCAACCAATTCACATCAATAAGAAACCCAAATCAAGATTATGGACCCCATTGTTTGTTAGTATTGAATGAATTGTATAGATATGGACATTTTTTTCTTGATGAATATAGTTGTTAATACGGAGACAAAAGATAATTTCGTAGTCATTCCAAGAAAAATAGTACTTGTAACAACAAAAGGAGCCTGATTAGCATGTAGTGAATATAAAGTCTCATTATTTAGATAATAACCCAATTCACATTAGTACAAAATGCAAATTCGGTTGAAAGACTCCGTTGGGTGATGGAACTAAACACATTTACATTTTCAATTGTGGATCGACATGTTTGTTTTAATTAATATACTATGTAATTTAGTCATAAAATTTAATCTCACGATGATTGTGTGAAAAAGAGTATTTGAATACAAAAGACAAGTCTTCCAAACCAGAAATGTTGTGGGGGATACTTTATTTAAAAAATCAACCAATTCACATCAATAAGAAACCCTAATCAAGATTATGGACCCTATTGTTTGTGAGTATTGAATGAATTGTATAGATATGGACATTTTTTTCTTGATGAATATACATGTTAATAAGGACACAAAAGATAACTTAATAGACATTGCAAGAAAAATCGTACTTGTAACAACAAAAGGATCCTGATTAGAATGTAGTGTATATAACGTCTCATTATTTAGGTAATAATCCAACTCACAATAGTACAAAATGCAAATTAGGTTGAATGACTTTGTTGGGTGATGGAACTAAACACATTTACTTTTTCAATTGTGCGTCGACATTTTGTTTTATTTAATATATTGTGTAATTTAGTCATAAATTTTAATCTCACGATGATTGTGTGAAAAAGAGTATTTGGAAACAAAAGACAAGTATTCCAAACCAGAAATGTTATGAGGGATTCTTTATTTAAAATCTCAACCAATTCACACCAATAAGAAACACAAATCAAGATTACGGACCCCATTGTTTGTTAGTATTGAATGAATTGTATAGAAATGGACATTTGTTTCCTGATGAATATCGTTGTTAATACGGAGACAAAAGATAATTTCATAGTCATTGCAAGAAAAATTTTGCTTGTAACAACAAAAGGAGCCTAATTAGTATGTAGTGAATATAAAGTCTCATTATTTAGGAAATAACTGAACTCACATTAGTACGAAATGCAAATTAGGTTGAATGACTCCGTTGGGTGATGGAACTCAACACATTTACATTTTTAATTGTGCGTCGACACGTTTGTTTTAATTAATATACTGTGTAACTTAGTCATAAAATTTAATCTCACGATGGTTGTGTGAAAAAGTGTGTTTGCAAACAAAAGACAAGTGTTCCAAACCAAAGATGTTGTGGGGGATACTTTATTTCAAAAATCAACCAATTCACATCAATAAGAGTCCCTACTCAAGATTATGGACCCCATTGTTTGTTAGTATTGAATGATCTGTATAGATATGGACATTTTTTTCTTAATGAATATACTTGTTAATAAGGACACAAAACATAACTTAATTGACATTGCAAGAAAAATAGTGCTTGTAACAACAAAAGGAGCCTGATTAGATTGTAGTGTATATAACATCTCATTATTTAGGTAATAACGCAACTCACATTAGTACAAAATGCAAATTAGGTTGAATGACTTCGTTGGGTGGTGGAACTAAACACATTTACTTTTGCAATTGTGCGTCGACATTTTGTTTTATTTAATATATTGTGTAATTTAGTCATAAATTTTAATCTCACGATGATTGTGTGAAAAAGAGTATTTGGAGACAAAAGACAAGTATTCCAAACCAAAAATGTAATGAGGGATTCTTTATTTAAAATATCAACCAATTCACATCAATAAGAAACCCAAATCAAGATTATGGACCCCATTGTTTGTTAGTATTGAATGAATTATATAAATATGGACATTTTTTTCTTGATGAATATAGTTGTTAATACGGAGACAAAAGATAATTTCGTAGTCATTCCAAGAAAAATAGTGCTTGTAACAACAAAAGGAGCCTGATTAGCATGTAGTGAATATAAAGTCTCATTATTTAGGTAATAACCCAATTCACATTAGTACAAAATGCAAATTCGGTTGAAAGACTCCGTTGGGTGATGGAACTAAACAAATTTACTTTTTCAATTGTGCGTCGACACATTTTGTTTTAATTAATATACTGTGTAATTTATTGATAAAATTTAATCTCACGATTATTGTGTGAAAAAGAGTGTTTGGAAACAAAAGACAAGTCTTCCAAACCAGAAATGTTATGAGGGATTCTTTATTTAAAATATCAACCAATTCGCATCAATAAGAAAGCCAAATGAAGATTATGGACCCCATTGTTTATTAGTATTGAATGAATTGTATAGATATGGACATTTTTTTCTTGATGACTATAGTTGTTAATACGGAGACAAAAGATAATTTCGTAGTCATTCCAAGAAAAATAGTGCTTGTAACATCAAAAGGAGCCTAATTAGCATGTACTGAATATAAAGTCTCATTATTTAGGTAGTAACCCAATTCACATTAGTACAAAATGCAAATTAGGTTGATTGACTCCGTTGGGTGATGGAACTAAACAAATTTACATTTTCGATTGCGCGTTGCCACATTTTGTTTTAATCAATATACTCTATAATTTAGTTATAAAATTTAATCTCACGATGATTGTGTGAAAAACAGTGTTTGGAAACAAGAGACAAGTCTTCCAAACCAGAAATGTTATGAGGGATTCGTTATTTAAAATATCAACTAATTCACATCAATAAGAAACCCAAATCAACATTATGGACCCCATAGTTTATTAGTATTGAATGAATTGTATAGATATGGACATTTTTTTCTTGATGAATGTAGTTGTTAATGTGGAGACAAAAGATAATTTCATAGTCATTCCAAGAAAAATAGTGCTTGTAACAACAAAAGGAGCTTGATTAGCATGTAGTGAATATAAAGTCTCATTATTTAGGTAATAACCCAATTCACATTAGTACAAAATGCAAATTAGGTTGAATGACTCCGTTGGGTGATGGAACTAAACAAATTTACATTTTCAATTGTGCGTCGACACATTTTGTTTTTATTAATATACTGTGTAATTTAGTCATAAAATTTAATTTCACGATGATTGTGTGAAAAAGAGTGTTTGGAAACAAAAGACAAGTCTTCCAAACCAGAAATGTAATGAGGGATTCTTTATTTAAAATATCAACCAATTCACATCAATAAGATGCCCAAATCAAGATTATGGACCCAATTGTTTGTTAGTATTGAATGAATTGTATAGATATGGACATTTTTTTCTTCATGAATATAGTTGTTAATGTGGAGACAAAAGATAATTTCGTAGTCATTCCTAGAAAAATAGAGCTTGTAACAACAAAATGAGCCTGATTAGCATGTAGTGAATATAATGTCTCATTATTTAGGTAATAACCCAACTCACATTAGTACAAAATGCAAATTAGGTTGATTGACTCTGTTGGGTGATGGAAATAAACACATTTACTTTTTCCATTGTGCGTCGACAATTTCTTTTAATTAATATACTGTGTAATTTAGTTATAAATTTTAATCTCACGATGATTGTGTGAAAAAGAGTATTTGCAAACAAAAGACAAGTATTCCAAACCAGAAATGTTGTGAGGGATTCTTTATTTAAAAAATGAACCAATTCACATCATTAGGAAACCCAAATCAAGATTATGGACCCAATTGTTTGTTAGTATTGAATGAATTGTATAGATATGCACATTTTTTTCTTGATGAATATAGTTGTTAATGTGGAGACAAGAGATAATTTCGTAGCCATTCCAAGAAAAATAGTGGTTGTAACAACAAAAGGAGCCTGATTAGCATGTAGTGAATATAATGTCTCATTATTTAGGTAATAACCCAACTCACATTAGTACGAAATGCAAATTCGGTTGAATGACTCTGTTGGGTGATGGAACTAAACACATTTACTTTTTCCATTGTGCGTCGACAATTTCTTTTAATGAATATACTGTGTAATTTAGTCATAATTTTTAATCTCACGATGATTGTGTGAAAAAGAGTATTTGGAAACAAAAGACAAGTATTCCAAACCAGAAATGTTGTGAAGGATTCTTTATTTAAAAAATCAACTAATTCACATCAATAAGAAAACCAAATCAAGATTATGGACACCATTGTTTGTTAGTATTGAATGAATTGTATAGATAACGACATTTTTTTCTTGATGAATATAGTTGTTAATATGGAGAGAAAAGATAATTTCGTAGTCATTGCAAGAAAAATAGTGCATGTAACAACAAAAGGAGCCTGATTAGCATGTAGTGAATATAAAGTCTCATTATTTAGGTAATAACCCAATTCACTTTAGTAAAAAATGCAAATTAGGTTGAATGACTCCGTTGGAGGATGGAACTAAACACATTTACATTTTCAATTTTGCGTCGACACGTTTGTTTTAATTAATATACTGTATAATTTAGTCATAAGATTTAATCTCACGATGATTGTGTGAAAAAGAGTGTTTGAAAACAAAAGACAAGTCTTCCAAACCAGAAATGTTGTGGGGGATACTTTATTTAAAAAATCAACCAACTCATATCAATAAGAAACCCTAATCTAGATTATGGACCCCATTGTTTGTTAGTATTGAATGAATTGTATAGGTGTGGACATTTTTTTCCTGATGAATATATTTGTTAATAAGGACACAAAAGATCACTTAATTGACATTTCAAGAAAAATAGTGCTTGTAACAACAAAAGGAGCCTGATTAGAATGTAGTGTATATAACGTCTCATTATTTGGGTAATAACCCAACTCATAATAGTACAAAATGAAAATTAGGTTGAATGACTCTGTTGGGTGTTGGAACTAAACACATTTACTTTTTCTATTGTGCGTCGACATTTTGTTTTGTTTAATATATTGTGTAATTTAGTCATAAATTTTAATTTCACGATGATTATGTGAAAAAGAGTATTTGGAAACAAAAGACAAGTATTCCAAACCAGAAATGTTACGAGGGATTCTTTATTTAAAATCTCAACCAATTCACACCAATAAGAAACACAAATTAAGATAACGGACCCCATTATTTGTTAGTATTGAATGAATTGTATAGAAATGGACATTTTTTTCCTGATGAATATCGTTGTTGATACGGAGACAAAAGATAATTTCATAGTCATTGCAAGAAAAATAGTGCTTGTAACAACAAAAGGAGCCTGATTAGCATGTAGTGAATATAAAGTCTCATTATTTACGAAATAACCAAACTCACATTAGTACGAAATGCAAATTAGGTTGAATGACTCCGTTGGGTGATGGAACTAAACACATTTACATTTTTAATTGTACGTCGACACGTTTGTTTTAATTAATATACTGTGTAATTTAGTCATAACTTTTAATCTCACAATGATTGTGTGAAAAAGAGTATTTGGAAACAAAAGACAAGTATTCCAAACCAGAAATGTTGTGAGGGATTCTTTATTTAAAAAATCAACCAATTCACATCAATAAGAAACCCAAATCAAGATTATGGATCCCATTGTTTGTTAGTATTGAATGAATTGTATTGCTATGGACATTTTTTTCTTGATGAATATAGTTGTTAATAAGGACACAAAACATAACTTAATTGACATTGCAAGAAAAATAGTGCTTGTAACAACAAAGGAGCCTGATTAGAATGTAGTGTATATAACGTCTCATTATTTAGGTAATAACCCAACTCACAATAGTACAAAATGCAAATTAGGTTGAATGACTCCGTCAGGTGATGGAACTAAACACATTTACATTTTCAATTGTGCGTCGACACGTTTGTTTTAATTAATATACTGTGTAATTTAGTCATAAAATTTAATCTCACGATTATTGTGTGAAAAAGAGTGTTTGGAAACGAAAGACAAGTCTTCCAAACTAGAAATGTTGTGGGGGATACTTTAATTAAAAAATCAACCAATTCACATCAATAAGAAACCCTACTCAAAATTATGGACCCCATTGTTTGTTAGTATTGAATGAATTGTATAGAAATGGACATTTTTTTCTGGATGAATATAGCTGTTAATGTGGAGACAAAAGATAATTTCGCAGTAATTCCAAGAAAAATAGTGCTTGTAACAACAAAAGGAGCCTGATTAGCATGTAGTGAATATAAAGTCTCATTATTTAGGTAATAACCCAATTCACATTAGTACAAAATGCAAATTAGGTTGAATGACTCCGTTGGGTGATGAAACTAAACAAATTTACATTTTCAATTGTGCGTCGACACGTTTGTTTTAATTAATATACTGTGTAATTTAGTCATAAAATTTAATCTCATGATGATTGTGTGAAAAAGAGTGTTTGGAAACAAAAAACAAGTCTTCCAAACCAAAAATGTTGTGAGGGATTCTTTATTTAAAATATCAACCAATTCACATCAATAAGAAACCCTAATCAAGATTATGGACCCCATTGTTTGTTAGTATTGAATGCATTGTATGGATATGGACATTTTTTTCATGATGAATATACTTGTTAATAAGGAGACAAAAGATAATTTCGTAGTCATTGCAAGAAAAATAGTGCTTGTAACAACAAAAGGAGCCTGATTAGCATGTACTGAATATAAAGTCTCTTTATTTAGGTAATAACCCAACTCGCATTAGTACAAAATGCAAATTAGGTTGAATGACTCCGTCAGGTGATGGAACTAAACACATTTACATTTTCAATTGTGCGTCGACACGTTTGTTTTAATTAATATACTGTGTAATTTAGTCATAAAATTTAATCTCACGATTATTGTGTGAAAAAGAGTGTTTGGAAACGAAAGACAAGTCTTCCAAACCAGAAATGTTGTGGGGGATACTTTATTTTAAAAATCAACCAATTCACATCAATAAGAAACCCTACTCAAAATTATGGACCCCATTGCTTGTTAGTATTGAATGAATTGTATAGATATGGACATTTTTTTCTTGATGAATATACTTGTTAATAATGACACAAAAGATAACTTGATTGACATTGCAAGAAAAATAATACTTGTGACAACAAAAGGATCCTGATTAGAATGTAGTGTATATAACGTCTCATTATTTAGGTAATAACCCAAATCAAATTAGTATGAAATGCAAATTAGTAAGAATGACTCCTTTAGGTGATGGAACTAAATACCTTTCGATTTTCAATTGTGCGGCCACATGTTTGTTTTAATTAATAAACTGTGCAATTTAGTCATAACTTTTAATCTCATGATGATTGTGTGAAAAACAGTATTTGGAAAATAAAGACAAGTCTTCCCAACAAGAAATGTTCTAAGGGATTCTTTATTCAAAAATTCAACCAATTAACATCAATGAGACACCCAAATCAAGATTATGGACCCCAATGTTTGTTAGTATTGAATGAATTGTATACATATGGACATTTTTTTCTTAATGAATATAGCAGCTAATAAGGAGACAAAAGATAATTTCATAGTCATTGCAAGAAAAATAGTGCTTGTAACAACAAAAGGAGCCTGATTAGCATGTAGTGGATATAAAGACTCATTATTTAGGTAATAACCCAACTCACATTAGTACAAAATGCAAATTAGGTTGAATGACTCCGTTGGGTAATGGAACTATACACATTTACATTTGCAATTGTACGTCAATATTTTGTTTTCATTAATATACTGTCTAATTTAGTCATAAATTTTAATCTCATGATGGTTGTGTGAAAAAGAGTATTTGGAAACAAAAGACAAGTATTCCAAACCAGAAATGTTGTGAGAGATTCTTTATTTAAAAAATCAACCAATTCACTTCAATAAGAAACCCAAATCAAGACTATGGACCCCACTGTTTGTTAGTATTGAATGAATTGTATAGATATGGACATTTTTTTCTTGATGAAAATACTTGTTAATAAGGAGACAAAAGATAATTTTGTAGTCATTGCTAGAAACATAGAGCTTGTAACAACAAAAGGAGCCTGATTAGCATGTAGTGAATATAAAGTCTCATTATTTAGGTAATAACCCAATTCACATTAGTACAAAATGCAAATTAGGTTCAATGACTCCGTTGGGTGATGAAACTAAACAAATTTACATTTTCAATTGTGCATCGACACGTTTGTTTTAATTAATATACTGTGTAATTTACTCATAAAATTTAATCTCACGATTATTGTGTGAAAAAGAGTGTTTGGAAACGAAAGACAAGTCTTCCAAACTAGAAATGTTGTGGGGGATACTTTATTTAAAAAATCAACCAATTCACATCAATAAGAAACCCTACTCAAAATTATGGACCCCATTTTTTGTTAGTATTGAATGAATTGTATAGAAATGGACATTTTTTTCTGGATGAATATAGTTGTTAATGTGGAGACAAAAGATAATTTCGCAGTAATTCCAAGAAAAATAGTGCTTGTAACAACAAAAGGAGCCTGATTAGCATGTAGTGAATATAAAGTCTCATTATTTAGGTAATAACCCAATTCACATTAGTACAAAATGAAAATTAGGTTGAATGACTCCGTTGGGTGATGAAACTAAACAAATTTACATTTTCAATTGTGCGTCGACACGTTTGTTTTAATTAATATACTGTGTAATTTAGTCATAAAATTTAATCTGATGATGATTGTGTGAAAAAGAGTGTTTGGAAACAAAAAACAAGTCTTCCAAACCAAAAATGTTGTGAGGGATTCTTTATTTAAAATATCAACCAATTCACATCAATAAGAAACCTTAATCAAGATTATGGACCCCATTGTTTGTTAGTATTGAATGCATTGTATGGATAGGGACATTTTTTTCATGATGAATATACTTGTTAATAAGGAGACAAAAGATAATTTTGTAGTCATTGCAAGAAAAATAGTGCTTGTAACAACAAAAGGAGCCTGATTAGCATGTACTGAATATAAAGTCTCTTTATTTAGGTAATAACCCAACTCGCATTAGTACAAAATGCAAATTAGGTTGAATGACTCCGTCAGGTGATGGAACTAAACACATTTACATTTTCAATTGTGCATCGACACGTTTGTTTTAATTAATATACTGTGTAATTTAGTCATAAAATTTAATCTCACGATTATTGTGTGAAAAAGAGTGTTTGGAAACGAAAGACAAGTCTTCCAAACCAGAAATGTTGTGGGGGATACTTTATTTTAAAAATCAACCAATTCACATCAATAAGAAACCCTACTCAAAATTATGGACCCCATTGTTTGTTAGTATTGAATGAATTGTATAGATATGGACATTTTTTTCTTGATGAATATACTTGTTAATAAAGACACAAAAGATAACTTGATTGACATTGCAAGAAAAATAATACTTGTGACAACAAAAGGATCCTGATTAGAATGTAGTGTATATAACGTCTCATTATTTAGGTAATAACCCAAATCAAATTAGTATGAAATGCAAATTAGTAAGAATGACTCCTTTGGGTGATGGAACTAAATACCTTTCGATTTTCAATTGTGCGTCCACATGTTTGTTTTAATTAATAAACTGTGCAATTTAGCCATAAATATTAATCTCATGATGATTGTGTGAAAAACAGTATTTGGAAAATAAAGACAAGTCTTCCCAACCAGAAACGTTCTAAGGGATTCTTTATTCAAAAATTGAACCAATTAACATCAATGAGAAACCCAAATCAAGATTATGGACCCCAATGTTTGTTAGTATTGAATGAATTGTATAGATATGGACATTTTTTTCTTAATGAATATAGCAGCTAATAAGGAGACAAAAGATAATTTCATAGTCATTGCAAGAAAAATAGTGCTTGTAACAACAAAAGGAGCCTGATTAGCATGTAGTGGATATAAAGACTCATTATTTAGGTAATAACCCAACTCACATTAGTACAAAATGCAAATTAGGTTGAATGACTCCGTTGGGTAATGGAACTATACACATTTACATTTGCAATTGTACGTCAATATTTTGTTTTCATTAATATACTATCTAATTTAGTCATAAATTTTAATCTCATGATGGTTGTGTGAAAACGAGTATTTGAAACAAAAGACAAGTATTCCAAACCAGAAATGATGTGAGGGATTCTTTATTTAAAAAATCAACCAATTCACTTCAATAAGAAACCCAAATCAAGACTATGGACCCCATTATTTGTTAGTATTGAATGAATTGTATAGATATGGACATTTTCTTCTTGATGAAAATACTTGTTAATAAGGAGACAAAAGATAATTTTGTAGTCATTGCTAGAAACATAGAGCTTGTAACAACAAAAGGAGCCTGATTAGCATGTAGTGAATATAAAGTCTCATTATTTAGGTAATAACCCAATTCACATTAGTACAAAATGCAAATTAGGTTGAATGACTCCGTTGGGTGATGAAACTAAACAAATTTACATTTTCAATTGTGCGTCCACACGTTTGTTTTAATTAATATACTGTGTAATTTAGTGATAAAATTTAATCTCACGATGATTGTGTGAAAAAGAGTGTTTGGAAACAAAAAATAAGTCTTCCAAATCAAAATTGTTGTGACGGATTCTTTATTTAAAATATCAACCAATTCACATCAATAAGAAACCCTAATCAAGATTATGGACTCCATTGTTTGTTTGTATTGAATGCATTGTATGGATAGGGACATTTTTTTCATGATGAATATACTTGTTAATAAGGAGATAAAAGATAATTTCGTAGTCATTGCTAGAAAAATAGTGCTTGTAACAACAAAAGGAGCCTGATTAGCATGTACTGAATATAAAGTCTCATTATTTAGATAATAACCCAACTCGCATTAGTACAAAATGCAAATTAGGTTGAATGACTACGTCAGGTGATGGAACTAAACACATTTACATTTTTAATTGTGCGTCGACACGTTTGTTTTAATTAATATACTGTGTAATTTAGTCATAAAATTTAATCTCACGATTATTGTGTGAAAAAGAGTGTTTGGAAACGAAAGACAAGTCTTCCAAACCAGAAATGTTGTGGGGCATACTTTATTTTAAAAATCAACCAATTCACATCAATAAGAAACCTTACTAAAAATTATGGACCCCATTGTTTGTTAGTATTGAATGAATTTTATAGATATGGACATTTTTTTCTTGATGAATATACTTCTTAATAATGACACAAAAGATAACTTAATTGACATTGCAAGAAAAATAATATTTGTGACAACAAAAGGATCCTGATTAGAATGTAGTGTATATAACGTCTCATTATTTAGGTAATAACCCAAATCAAATTAGTACGAAATGCAAATTAGTAAGAATGACTCCTTTGGGTGATGGAACTAAATACCTGTTGATTTTCAATTGTGAGTCCACATGTTTGTTTTAATTAATAAACTATGCAATTTAGTCATAAATTTTAATCTCATGATGATTGTGTGAAAAACATTATTTGGAACATAAAGACAAGTCTTCCCAACCAGAAATGTTCTAAGGGATTCGTTATTCAAAAATTCAACCAATTAACATCAATGAGAAACCCAAATCAAGATTATTGACCCCATTGTTTGTTAGTATTGAATGAATTGTATAGAAATGGACATTTTTTTCCTGATGAATATCGTTGTTGATAAGGAGACAAAAGATAATTTTGTAGTCATTGCTAGAAACATAGAGCTTGTAACAACAAAAGGAGCATGATTAGCATGTAGTGAATATAAAGTCTCATTATTTAGGTAATTACCCAATTCACATTAGTACAAAATGCAAATTAGGTCGAATGACTCCGTTGGATGATGGAACTAAACACATTTACATTTTCAATTGTGTGTTGACATGTTTGTTTTAATTAATATATTGTGTAATTTAGTCATAAAATTTAATCTCACGATGATTGTGTGAAAAAGAGTGTTTGGAAACAAAAGACAAGTCTTCAAAACCAGAAATGTTGTGGGGGATACTTTATTTAAAAAATCTACCAATTCACATCAATAAGAAACCCTACTCAAGATTATGGACCCCATTGTTTGTTAGTATTGAATGCATTGTATGGATATGGACATTTTTTTCTTGATGAATATACTTGTTAATAAGGAGACAAAAGATAATTTCGTAGTTATTGCTAGGAAAATAGTGCTTGTAACAACAAAAGGAGCCTGATTAGCATGTTGTGAATATAAAGTCTCATTATTTAGGTAATAACCCAACTCACATTAGTATAAAATGCAAATTAGGTTGAATGACTCTGTTGTGTGATGGAACTAAACACATTTACTTTTTCCATTGTGCGTCGACAATTTCTTTTCATTAATATACTGTCTAATTTAGTCATAATTTTTAATCTCACTATGATTGTGTGAAAAAGAGTATTTGGAAACAAAAGAGAAGTATTCTAAACTAGAAATGTTGTGAGGGATTCTTTATTTAAAAAATCAACCAATTCACATCAATAAGAAACCCAAATCAAGATTATGGACCCCATTGTTTGTTAGTATTGAATGAATTGTATAGATAAAGACATTTTTTTCTTGATGAATATAGTTGTTAATACGGAGGCAAAAGATAATTTCGTAGTCATTGCAAGAAAAATAGTGCATGTAACAACAAAAGGAGCTTGATTAGCATGTAGTGAATATAAAGACTCATTATTTAGGTAATAACCCAATTCACATTGGTACAAAATGCAAATTAGGTTGAATGACTCCGTTGGGGGTTGGAACTAAACACATTTACATTTTCAATTGTGCATCGACACGTTTGTTTTAATTAATATACTATGTAATTTAGTCATAAAATTTAATCTCATGATGATTGTGTGAATAGGATTTTTTGAAAACAAAAGACAAGTCTTCCAAACCAGAAATGTTGTGGGGGATACTTTATTTAAAAAATCAACCAATTCACATCAATAATAAACCTACTCAAGATTATGGACCCCATTGTTTGTTAATATTGAATGAATTGTATAGATATGGACATTTTTTTCTTGATGAATATCGTTGTTAATACGGAGACAAAAGATAATTTCATAGTCATTACAAGAAAAATAGTGCTTGTAACAACAAAAGGAGCCTGATTAGAATGTAGTGTATATAACGTCTCATTATTTAGGTAATAACCCAACTCACAATAGTACAAAATGCAAATTAGGTTGAATGACTCTGTTGGGTGATGGAACTAAACACATTTACTTTTTCAATTGTGCGTCGACATTTTGTTTTATTTAATATATTTTGTAATTTTGCAATAAATTTTAATCTCACGATGATTGTGTGAAAAAGAGTATTTGGAAATAAAAGTCAAGTATTTCAAAACAGAAATGTTATGAGGGATTCTATATTTAAAAAGTCAACCAATTCACACCAATAAGAAACCCAAATCAAGATTACGGACCCCATTGTTTGTTACTATTGAATGAATTGTATATAAATGGACATTTTTTTCCTGATGAATATTGTTGTTAATACGGAGACAAAAGATAATTTCATAGTCATTGCAAGAAAAATAGTGCTTGTTTGAAAATCTAAATGTGTTTAGTTCCATCACACAAAGGAGTCATTCCCCCTAATTTACACTTCGTACTAATGTGAATTGGGTTATTACCTAAATAATGAGACTTTATATTCACTACATGCTATTTAGGATCCCTTTGTTGTTACAAGCACTATCTTTCTTGCAATGACTATGAAATTATCTTTTGTCTCCTTATTAACAACTATATTCATCAAGAAAACAATGTCCATATCGATACAATTCATTCAATACTAACAAATAATGGGGTCCATAATCTTGATTAGGGTTTCTTATTGAAGTAAATTGGTTGATTTTTAAAATCAAGAATCCCTCACAAAATATATGGTTTGGAGTACTTGTCTTTTGGTTCCAAACACTCTTTTTCACACAATCATTGTGAGATTACAATTTATGACTAAATTACACAATATATTAATAAAAACAAACATGTCGACGCATAATTGAAAATCTAAATGTGTTTAGTTCCACCACACAAAGGAGTCATTCCTCCTAATTTGCACTTCGTACTAATGTGAATTGGTTATTACCTAAATAATGAGACTTTATATTCACTACATGCTATTCAGGATCCCTTTGTTGTTACAAGCACTATCTTTCTTGCAATGACTATGAAATTATCTTTTGTCTCCTTATTAACAAGTATGTTCATCAAGAAAACAATGTCCATATCTATACAATTCATTCAATACTAACAAATAATGGCGTCCATAATCTTAATTAGGGTTTCTTATTGAAGTAAATTGGCTGATTTTTAAAATCATGAATCCCTCACAAAATTTCTGGTTTGGAAGACTTGTCTTTTGGTTCCAAATACTCTTTTTCACACAATCATCATGAAATTAAAATTTATGGCTAAATTACACAGTATATTAATTAAACCAAACATGTCGACGCTTAGTTGAAAATCTAAATGTGTTTAGTTCCATCACACAAAGGAGCCATTCCTCCTAATTTGCACTTCGTTCTAATGTGAATTGGGTTATTACCTAAATAATGAGACTTTATATTCACTACATGCTAATTTGGATCCCTGTGTTGTTACAAGCACTGTCTTTCTTGCAATAATTAACAACTATACTCATCAAGAAAATAATTTCTATATCTAAACAATTCATTCAATACTAACAAACAATGGGGTCCATAATCTTGATTAGGGCTTCTTATTAATTTGAATTGGTTGATTTTTCAAATAACGAATCCCTCATAATATTTCTGCTTTGTAAGACTTGTATTTTGTTTCCATACACTCTTTTTCACACAATTATCATGAAATTAAAATTTATGGCTAAATTACATAGTATATTAATTAAAACAAACATGTTGACGCATAATTGAAAATCTAAATGTGTTTAGTTCCATCACACAAAGGAATCATTCCTCCTAATTTGCACTTCTTACTAATGTGAATTGGGTTATTACCTAAATAATGAGACTTTATATTCAGTACATGCTATTCAGGATCCCTTTGATGTTACAAGCACTATCTTTCGTGCAATGACTATGAAATTTTCTTTTGTCTCCTTATTAACAACAATATTCATCAAGAAAACAATGTCCATATCTATACAATTCATTCAATACTAACAAATAAAGGGGTCGATAATCTTGATTAGGGTTTCTTATTGAAGTAAATTGGTTGATTTTCAAAATAATGAATCCCTCACAAAATCTATGGTTTGGAAGACTAGCCTTTTGGTTCCAAACACTTTTTTTCACACAATCATCATGAAATTAAAATTTATGGCTAAATTACACAATATATTAATTAAAACAAACATGTCGACGCATAATTGAGAATTTAAAGGTGTTTTGTTCCATCACACAAAGGAGTCATTCCTCCTAATTTGCACTTCGTACTAATGTGAATTGGGTTATTACCTAAATAATGAGACTTTATATGCACTACATGCTAAACTGGATCCCTTTGTTGTTACAAGCACTATCTTTCGTGCAATGACTATGAAATTTTCTTTTGTCTCCTTATTAACAACAATATTCATCAAGAAATCAATGTCCATATCTATACAATTCATTCAATAATAACAAATAATGGCGTCGATAATCATGATTAGGGTTTCTTATTGAAGTAAATTGGTTGATTTTTAAAATAATGAATCCCGCACAAAATTTGTGGTTTGGATCGACTTGTCTTTTGGTTCCAAACACTCTTTTTCACACAATCGTCGGGATATTAAAATTTATGACTAAATTACACAGTATATTAATTAAAACAAACATGTCGACGCATATTTGAAAATCTAAATGTGTTTTGTTCCATCAAACAAAGGAGTCATTGCTCCTAATTTGCACTTCGTACTAATGTGAATCGGGTTATTACCTAAATAACGAGACTTTATATTCACTACATGCTAATCAGGATCCCTTTGTTGTTACAAGCACTATCTTTCTTGCAATTACTATGAAATTACCTTTTGTCTCCTTATTAACAACTATATTCATCAAGAAAACTATGTCCATATCTATACAATTCATTCAATACTACAAATAATGCGGTCTATAATCTTGATTAGGGTTTCTTATTTAAGTAAATTGGTTGATTTTTAAAATAATGAATCCCTCACAAAATTTGTGGTTTGGAAGACTTGCCTTTTGGTTCCATACACTCTTTTTCACACAATCATCATGAAATTGAAATTTATGGCTAAATTACACAGTATATTAATTAAAACAAACATGTCGACGCATAATTGAAAATCTAAATGTGTTTAGTTCCATCACACAAAGGAATCATTCCTCCTAATTTGCACTTCTTACTAATGTGAATTGGGTTATTACCTAAATAATGAGACTTTATATTCCCTACATGCTATTCAGGATCCCTTTGTTGTTACAAGCACTATCTTTCTTGCAATGACTATGAAATTATATTTTATCTCCTTATTAAGAACTATATTCATCAAGAAAACAATGTCCATATCTATACAATTTATTCAATACAAACAAAAAATGGGGTCGATAATCATGATTAAGGTTTCTTATTGAAGTAAATTGGTTGATTTTTAAAATAATGAATCCCTCACAAAACTTATGGTTTGGAAGACTTGTCTTTTGGTTCCAAACACTCTTTTTCACACAATCATTGTGAGATTAAATTTTATGTCTAAGTTACACAGTATATTCATTAAAACAAACATGTCGACGCATAATTGAAAATCTAAATGTGTTTAGTTCCATCAAACAAAGGAGTCATTCCTCCTAATTTGTACTTCGTACTAATGTGAATTGGGTTATTAGTTAAATAATGAGACTTTATATACACTACATGCTAATAAGGATCCCTTTGATGTTAGAAGCACTATCCCTTTGATGTTACAAGCACTATCTTTCTTGCAATGACTATGAAATTATCTTTTGTCTCCTTATTAACAACTATATTCATCAAGAAAACAATGTCCATATCTATACAATTCATTCAATACTAACAAATAATGGGGTCGATAATCATGATTAGGGTTTCTTATTGATGTAAATTGGTTGATTTTTAAAATAATGAATCCCTCACAAAATTTGTGGTTTGGAAGACTTGCCTTTTGGTTCCAAACACTCTTTTTCACATAATCATCATTAAATTAAAATTTATGGCTAAATTACACAGTATATTAATTAAAACAAACATGTCGACGCTTAATTGAAAATCTAAATGTGTGTAGTTCCACCACACAAAGGAGTCATTCCTCCTAATTTGCACTTCGTTCAAATGTGAATTGGGTTATGACCTAAATAATGAGTCTTTATATTCACTACATGCTAATTAGGATCCCTTGGTTGTTACAAGCACTATCTTTCTTGCAATGATTATGAAATTATCTTTTGTCTCCTTATTAACAACTATACTCGTCAAGAAAACAATTTCTATATCTAAACAATTCATTCAATACTAACAAACAATGGGGTCCATAATCTTGATTAGGGTTTCTTATTAATTTGAATTGGTTAATTTTTTGAATAACGAATCCCTCACAATATTTCTGCTTTGGAAGACTTGTATTTTGTTTCTATACACTCTTTTTCACACAATTATCATGAAATTAAAATTTATGGCTAAATCACACAGTAGATTAATTAAAACCAACATGTCGATGCATAATTGAAAATCTAAATGTGTTTAGTTCCATCACACAAAGGAGTCATTGCTCCTAATTTGTGCTTCGTACTAATGGGAATTTGGTTATTACCTAAAGAATGAGACTTTATATTCAGTACATGCTATTCAGGATCCCTTTGTTGTTACAAGCACTATCTTTCTTGCAATGACTATGAAATTATCTTTTGTCTCCTTATTAACAACTATCTTCCTCAAGAAAACAATGTACATATCTATACAATTTATTCAATACTAACAAATAATGGCGTCGATAATCATGATTAGGGTTTCTTATTGAAGTAAATTGGTTGATTTTTAAAATAACGAATCCCTCACAAAATTTGTGGTTTGGATGCACTTGTCTTTTGGTTCCAAACACTCTTTTTCACATAATAATCGTGATATTAAAATTTATGACTAAATTACACAGTATATTAATTAAAACAAACATGTCGATGCATAATTGAAAATCTAAATGTGTTTTGTTCCATCACACAAAGGAGTCATTCCTCCTAATTTGCACTTCGTACTAATGTGAATCGGGTTATTACCAAAATAATGAGACTTTATATACATTACATGCTAATCAGGATCCCTTTGTTGTTACAAGCACTATCTTTCGTGCAATGACTATGAAATTATCTTTTGTCTTCTTATTAACAACATTCATCAAGAAAACAATGTCCATATCTATACAATTCATTCAATACTAACAAATAATGGGGTGGATAATCTTGATTAGGGTTTCTTATTTAAGTAAATTGGTTGATTTTTAAAATATTGAATCCCTCACAAAATTTGTGGTTTGGAAGACTTGCCTTTTGGTTCCATACACTCTTTTTCACACAATCATCATGAAATTAAAATTTATGTCTAAATTACACAGTATATTAATTAAAACAAACATGTCGACGCATAATTGAAAATCTAAATGTGTTTAGTTCCATCACACAAAGGAGTCATTGCTCCTAATTTGCACTTCGTACTAATGTGAATTGGGTTATTACCTAAATAATGAGACTTTATATTCACTACATGCTAATTATGATCCCTTTGTTGTTACAAGCACTGTCTTTCTTGCAATGATTATGAAATTATCTTTTGTCTCCTTATTAACAACTGTACTCATCAAGAAAATAGTGTCTATATCTAACCAATTCATTCAATACTAACAAACAATGGGGTCCATAATCTTGATTAGGGTTTCTTATTAATTTGAATTAGTTGATTTTTTGAATAACGAATCCCTCACAATATTTCTGGTTGGGAAGACATGTATTTTGCTTCCATACTCTCTTTTTCACACAATTATCATGAAATTAAAATTTATGGCTAAATCACACAGTATATTAATTAAAACCAACATGTCGATGCATAATTGAAAATCTAAATGTGTTTAGTTCCATCACACAAAGGAGTCATTGCTGCTAATTTGCACTTCGTACTAATGTGAATTGGGTTATTACCTAAATAACGAGACTTTATATTCACTACATGCTAATCAGGATCCCTTTGTTGTTACAAGCACTATCTTTCTTGCAATTACTATGAAATTACCTTTTGTCTCCTTATTAACAACAATATTCATCAAGAAAACTATGTCCATATCTATACAATTCATTCAATACTAACAAATAATGGGGTCGATAATCTTGATTAGGGTTTCTTATTGAAGTAAATTGGTTGATTTTCAAAATAATGAATCCCTCACAAAATCTATGGTTTGGAAGACTAGCCTTTTGGTTCCAAACACTTTTTTTCACACAATCATCATGAAATTAAAATTTATGGCTAAATTACACAATATATTAATTAAAACAAACATGTCGACGCATAATTGAGAATTTAAAGGTGTTTTGTTCCATCAGACAAAGGAGTCATTCCTCCTAATTTGCACTTCGTACTAATGTGAATTGGGTTATTACCTAAATAATGAGACTTTATATGCACTACATGCTAATCAGGATCCCTTTGTTGTTACAAGCACTATCTTTCATGCAATGACTATGAAATTTTCTTTTGTCTCCTTATTAACAACAATATTCATCAAGAAAACAATGTCCATATCTATACAATTCATTCAATACTAACAAATAATGGGGTCGATAATCATGATTAGTGTTTCTTATTGAAGTAAATTGGTTGATTTTTAAAATAATGAATCCCTCACAAAATTTGTGGTTTGGATGGACTTGTCTTTTGGTTCCAAACACTCTTTTTCACACAATCATCAGGATATTAAAATTTATGAGTAAATTACACAGTATATTAATTAAAACAGACATGTCGACGCATATTTAAAAATCTAAATGTGTTTTGTTCCATCAAACAAAGGAGTCATTCCTCCTAATTTGCACTTCGTACTAATGTGAATCGGGTTATTACCTAAATAATGAGACTTTATATACACTACATGCTAATCAAGATCCCATTGTTGTTACAAGCACTATCTTACATGCAATGACTATGAAATTTATTTTTTGTCTCCTTAGTAACAACTATATTCATCAACAAAACAATGTCCATATCTATACAATTCATTCAATACTACAAATAATGCGGTCTATAATCTTGATTAGGGTTTCTTATTTAAGTAAATTGGTTGATTTTTAAAATAATGAATCCGTCACAAAATTTGTGGTTTGGAAGACTTGCCTTTTGGTTCGATACACTCTTTTTCACACAATCATCATGAAATTAAAATTTATGGCTAAATTACACAGTATATTAATTAAAACAAACATGTCGACGCATAATTGAAAATCTAAATGTGTTTAGTTCCATCACACAAATGAGTCATTGCTCCTAATTTGCACTTCGTACTAATGTGAATTGGGTTATTACCTAAATAATGAGACATTATATTCACTACATGCTAATTAGGATCCCTTTGTTGTTACAAGCACTGTCTTTCTTGCAATGATTATGAAATTATCTTTTGTCTCCTTATTAACAACTGTACTCATCAAGAAAATAGTGTCTATATCTAACCAATTCATTCAATACTAACAAACAATGGGGTCCATAATCTTGATTAGGGTTTCTTATTAATTTGAATTAGTTGATTTTTTGAATAACGAATCCCTCACAATATTTCTGCTTTGGAAGACATGTATTTTGCTTCCATACTCTCTTTTTCACACAATTATCATGAAATTAAAATTTATGGCTAAATCACATAGTATATTAATTAAAACCAACATGTCGATGCATAATTAAAAATCTAAATGTGTTTAGTTCGATGACACAAAGGAGTCATTGCTCCTAATTTGCACTTCGTACTAATGTGAATTGGGTTATTACCTAAATAACGAGACTTTATATTCACTACATGCTAATCAGGATCCCTTTGTTGTTACAAGCACTATCTTTCTTGCAATTACTATGAAATTACCTTTTGTCTCCTTATTAACAACTATATTCATCAAGAAAACTATGTCCATATCTATACAATTCATTCAATACTACAAATAATGCGGTCTATAATCTTGATTAGGGTTTCTTATTTAAGTAAATTGGTTGATTTTTAAAATAATGAATCCCTCACAAAATTTGTGGTTTGGAAGACTTGCCTTTTGGTTCCATACACTCTTTTTCACACAATCATCATGAAATTAAACTTTATGGCTAAATTACACAGTATATTAATTAAAACAAACATGTCGACGCATAATTGAACGTCTAAATGTGTTTAGTTCCATCACACAAAGGAGTCATTGCTCCTAATTTGCACCTCGTACTAATGTGAATTGGGTTGTTTCCTAAATAATGAGACTTTATATTCACTACATGCTAATTAGGATCCCTTTGTTGTTACAAGCACTATCTTTCTTGCAATGACTATGAAATTATCTTTTGTCTCCTTGTTAACAAATATATTCATTAATAAAACAATGTCCATATCTATACAATTCATTCATTACTAACAAATAATGGCGTCGATAATCATGATTAGGGTTTCTTATTGAAGTAAATTGGTTGATTTTTAAAAGAATGAATCCCTCACAAAATTTGTGGTTTAGATGGACTTGTCTTTTGGTTCCAAACCCTCTTTTTCACACAATCATCGTGAAATTAAAATTTATGGCTAAATTACACAGTATATTAATTAAAACAAACATGTCGACGCATAATTGAAAGTCTAAATGTGTTTAGTTCCATCACACAAAGGAGTGATTGCTCCTAATTTGCACCTCGTACTAATGTCAATTGGGTTATTACCTAAATAATGAGACTTTATATTCACCACATGTTATTAAGGATCCCTTTGTTGTTACAAGCACTACCTTTCTTGCAATGACTATGAAATTATCTTTTGTCTCCTTATTAACAACTATATTCATCAAGAAAACAATGTCAATATCTAAACAATCCATTCAATACTAACAAACAATGGGGTCCATAATCTTGATGAGGGTTTCTTATTAATTTGAATTGGTCGATTTTTTGAATAACGAATCCCTCACAATATTTCTGCTTTGGAAGACTTGTATTTTGATTCCATACACTTTTTTTCACTCAATTTTCATGAAATTAAAATTTGTGGCTAAATTAGATAGTATATTAATTCAAACCAACATATCGATGCATAATTGAAAATCTAAATGTGTTTAGTTCCATCACACAAAGGAGTCATTTGGCCTAATTTGCAATTCGTACTAATGTGAATTGGGTTATTACCTAAATAATGAGACTTTATATTCACTACATGCTATTCAGGATCCATTTGTTGTTACAAGCACTACCTTTCTTGCAATGACTATGAAATTATCTTTTATCTCCTTATTAACAACTATACTCATCAAGAAAACAATGTCTATATCTAAACAATTCATTCAATACTAACAAACAATGGGGTCCATAATCTTGATTAGGGTTTCTTATTAATTTGAATTGGCTGATTTTTTTGAATGACGAATCCCTCACAATATTTCTGCTTTGGAAGACTTGTATTTTGTTTCCATACACTCTTTTTCATACAAGTATGACGAAATTAAAATTTATGGCTGAATTACACAGTATATTAATTAAAACAAACATGTCGACGCATAATTGAAAATCTAAATGTGTTTAGTTCGATAACACAAAGGAGTCATTCAGCCTAATTTGCACTTCGTACTAATGTGAATTGGGTTATTACCTAAATAATGAGACTTTATATACACTACATGCTAATCAGGATCCCTTTGTTATTACAAGCACTATCTTTCTTGCAATGACTATGAAATGATCTTTTGTCTCCTTATTAAAAACTATATTCATCAAGAAAACAATGTCCATATCTATATAATTCATTCAATACTAACAAATAATGGGGTCGATAATCTTGATTAGGGTTTCTTATTGAACAAAATTGGTTGATTTTTAAAATAATGAATCCCTCACACAATTTTTGGTTTGCAAGACTTGCCTTTTGGTTCCAAACACTCTTTTTGACACAATCATCATGAAATTAAAATTTATGGTTAAATTACACAGTATATTAATTAAAACAAACATGTCGACGCATAATTGAAAATATAAATGTGTTTTGTTCCATCACACAATGGAGTCATTCTTCCTAATTTGCACTTCGTACTAATGTGAATTGGGTTATTACCTAAATAATGACACTTTATATGCACTACTTGCTAATCAGAATCCCTTTGTTGTTACAAGCACTATCTTTCTTGCAATGACTATGAAATGATCTTTTGTCTCCTTATTAAAAACTATATTCATCAAGAAAACAATGTCCATATCTATACAATTCATTCAATACTAACAAATAATGGGGTCGATAATCTTGATTAGGGTTTCTTATTGAAGTAAATTGGTTGATTTTTAAAATAATGAATCCCTCACAAAATTTGTGGTTTGGAAGACTTGCCTTTTGGTTCCATACACTCTTTTTCACACAATCATCATGAAATTAAACTTTATGGCTAAATTACACTGTATATTAATTAAAGCAAACATGTCGACGCATAATTGAACGTCTAAATGTGTTTAATTCCATCACACAAAGGAGTCATTGCTCCTAATTTGCACCTCGTACTAATCTGAATTGGGTTGTTTCCTAAATAATGAGACTTTATATTCACTACATGCTAATTAGGATCCCTTTGTTGTTACAAGCACTATCTTTCTTGCAATGACTATGAAATTATCTTTTGTCTCCTTGTCAACAAATATATTCATCAAGAAAACAATGTCCATATCTATACAATTCATTCATTACTTATGAATAATGGCGTCGATAATCATGATTAGGGTTTCTTATTGAAGTAAATTGGTTGATTTTTAAAAGAATGAATCCCTCACAAAATTTGTGGTTTAGATGGACTTGTCTTTTGGTTCCAAACCCTCTTTTTCACACAATCATCATGAAATTAAAATTTATGGCTAAATTACACAGTATATTAATTAAAACAAACATGTCGACGCATAATTGAAAATCTAAATGTGTTTTGTTCCTTCACACAAACGAGTCATTCCTCCTAATTTGCACTTCGTACTAATGTGGATAGGGTTATTACCTAAATAATGAGACTTTATATACACTCCATGCTAATCAGGATCCCTTTATTGTTTCAAGCACTATCTTACTTGCAATGACTATGAAATTTATTTTTTGTCTCCTTATTAACAACTATATTCATCAAGAAAACAATGTCCATATCTATACAATTCATTCAATACTAACAAACAATGGGGTCCATAATCTTGATTAGGGTTTCTTATTAATTTGAATTGGTTGATTTTTTCGAATAACGAATCCCTGACAATATTTCTGCTCTGGAAGACTTGTATTTTGTTTCCATACAATCTTTTTCACACAAGTATGATGAAATTAAAATTTATGGCTAAATTACACAGTATATTAATTAAAACAGACATGTCGACGCATAATTGAAAATCTAAATGTGTTTTGTTCCATCACACAAAGGAGTCATTCCTCCTAATTTGCACTTCGTACTAATGTGAATTGGTTTATTACCTAAATAATGAGATTTTATATACACTTCATGCTAACCAGGATCCCTTTGTTGTTACAAGCACTATCTTTCTTGCAATGACTATGAAATGATCTTTTGCCTCCTTATTAAAAACTATATTCATCAAGAAAACAATGTCCATATCTATACAATTCATTCAATACTAACAAATAATGCAGTCTATAATCCTAATTAGGGTTTCTTATTGAAGTAAATTGGTTGATTTTTAAAAGAATGAATCCCTCACAAAATTTATGGTTTGGAAGACTTGCCTTTTGGTTCCATACACTCTTTTTCACACAATCATAATGAAATTAAAATTTATGGCTAAATTACACAGTATATTAATTAAAACAAACATGTCGACGGATAATTGAAAATCTAAATGTGTTTAGTTCCATCACACAAAGGAGTCATTGCTCTTAATTTGCACTTCGTACTAATGTGAATTGGGTTATTACCTATACAATGAGACTTTATATTCACTACATGCTATTCAGCATCCCTTTGTTGTTACATGCACTACCTTTCTTGCAATGACTATGAAATTATCTTTTGTCTCCTTATTAACAACTATATTCATCAACAAAACAATGTCTATATCTAAACAATTCATTCAATACTAACAAACAATGGGGTCCATAATCTTGATTAGGGGGTCTTATGAATTTGAATTGGTTGATTTTTTGAATAACGAATCCCTCACAACATTTCTGCTTTGGAAGACTTGTATTTTGATTCCATACACACTTTTTCACACGATTATCATGAAATTAAAATTTATGGCTAAATTAGACAGCATATTAATTAAAACCAACATCTCGATGCATAATTGAAAATCTAAATGTGTTTAGTTCCATCACACAAAAGAGTCATTCCACCTAATTTGCACTTTGTTCTAATGTGAATTGGGTTATTACCTAAATAATGAGACTTTTTATACACTACATGCTAATCAGGATCCCTTTGTTGTTACAAGCACTATCTTTCTCGCAATGACTACGAAATTTATTTTTTGTCTCCTTATTAACAACTATATTCATCAAGAAAAAAATGTCCATATCTATACAATTCATTCAATACTAACAAATAATGCAGTCTATAATCTTGATTAGGGTTTCTTATTGAAGTAAATTGGTTGATTTTGAAAATAATGAATCCATCACAAAATTTGTGGTTTGGAAGACTTGCCTTTTGGGTTTCCAACCACTCTTT
>JBAPLH010001497.1:0-10435 GCA_037897445.1 Ceriops zippeliana | reverse complement strand
TGGAAACAAAAGACAAGTCTTCCAAACCAGAAATGTTGTGGGGGTTACTTTATTTAAAAAATCAACCAATTCACATCAATAAGAAACCCTATTCAAGATTATGGACCCCATTGTTTATTAGTATTTAATGCATTGTATGGATATGGACATTTGTTTCTTGATGAATATACTTGTTAATAAGGAGACAAAAGATAATCTCGTAGTTATTGCTAGAAAAATATTGCTTGTAATAACAAAAGGAGCCTGATTAGCATGTAGTGAATATAAAGTCTCATTATTTAGGTAATAACCCAACTCACATTAGTACAAAATGCAAATTAGGTTGAATGACTCCGTTGGGTGATGGAACTAAACAAATTTACATTTTCAATTGTCCGTCGACACATTTTGTTTTTATTAATATACTGTGTAATTTAATCATAAAATTTAATCTCACGATGATTGTGTGAAAAAGAGTGTTTGGAAACAAAAGACAAGTCTTCCAAAGCAGAAATGTTATGAGGGATTCTTTATTTAAAACATCACGCAATTCACATCAATAAGAAACCCAAATCAAGATTATGGACCCCATTGTTTGTTAGTATTGAATGAATTGTATAGATATGGACATTTTTTTCTTGATGAATATAGTTGTTAATGTGGAGACAAACGATAATTTCGTAGTCATTCCAAGAAAAATAGTGCTTTTAACAACAAAAGGAGCCTGATTAGCATGTAGTGAATATAAAGTCTCATTATTTAGGTAATAACCCAATTCACAATAGTACAAAATGCAAATGAGGTTGAATGACTCCGTTGGGGGATGGAACTAAACACATTTACATTTTCCATTGTGCGTCGACATGTTTGTTTTAATTAATATACTGTGTAATTTAGTCATAAAATTTAATGTCACGATGATTGTGTGAAAAAGAGTTTTTGGAAACAAAAGACAAGTCTTCCAAACCAGAAATGTTGTGGGGGATACTTTATTTAAAAAATCAACCAATTCACATCAATAAGAAACCGTATTCAACATTATGGACCCCATTGTTGGTTAGTATTTAATGCATTGTATGGATATGGACATTTTTTTCTTGATGAATATACTTGTTAATAAGGAGACAAAAGATAATTTGGTAGTTATTGCTAGAAAAATAGTGCTTGTAACAACAAAAGGAGCATGATTAGCATGTAGTGAATATAAAGTCTCATTATTTATGTAATAACCCAACTCACATTAGTACGAAATGCAAATTAGGTTGAATGACTCCGTTGGGTGATGGAACTAAACACATTTACATTTTCAATTGTGCGTCGACACGTTTGTTTTAATTAATATACTGTGTAATTTAGTCATAAAATTTAAGCTCACGATAACTGTGTGAAAAAGAGTGTTTGGAAACAAAAGACAAGTCTTTCAAACCAGAAATGTTATGAGGGATTCTTTATTTAAAAAATCAACCAATTCACATCAATAAGAAACCCTACTCAAGATTATGGACCCCATTGTTTGTTAGTATTGAATGCATTGCATGGATATGGACATTTTTTTCTTGATGAATATACTTGTTAATAAGGAGACAAAAGATAATTTCGTAGTCATTGCAAGAAAAATAGTGCTTGTAACAACAAAAGGAGCCTGATTAGCATGTAGTGAATATAAAGTCTCATTATTTAGGTAATAACCCAACTCACATTAGTACAAAATGCAAATTAGGTTGAATGACTCTATTGCGTGATGGAACTAAACACATTTACTTTTTCCATTGTGCGTCAACAATTTCTTTTAATTAATATACTATGTAATTAAGTCATAATTTTTCATCTCACTATGATTGTGTGAAAAAGAGTATTTGGAAACAAAAGACAAGTATTCCAAACCAGAAATGTTGTGAGGGATACTTTATTTAAAAAATCAACCAATTCACATCAATAAGAAACCCTACTCAAGATTATGGACCCCATTGTTTGTTAGTATTTAATGCATTGTATGGATATGGACATTTTTTTCTTGATGAATATACTTGTTAATAAGGAGACAAAAGATAATTTCGTAGTCATTGCAAGAAAAATAGTGCTTGTAACAACAAAAGGAGCCTGATTAGCATGTAGTGAATATAAAGTCTAATTATTTAGGTAATAACCCAACTCACATTAGTACGAAATGCAAATCAGGTCGAATGACTCCGTTGGGTGATGGATCTAAACACATTTACTTTTTCAATTGTGCATTGACACGTTTGTTTTAATTAATATACTGTGTAATTTAGTCATAAAATTTAATCTCACGATGATTGTGTGAAAAATAGTGTTTGGAAATAAAAGACAAGTCTTCAAAACCAGAAATGTTGTGGCGGATACTTTATTTAAAAAATCTACCAATTCACATCAATAAGAAACCCTACTCAAGATTATGGACACCATTGTTTGTTAGTATTGAATGCATTGTATGGATATGGACATTTTTTTGTTGATGAATATACTTTTTAATAAGGAGACAAAAGATAATTTGGTAGTTATTGCTAGAAAAATAGTGCTTGTAACAACAAAAGGAGCCTGATTAGCATGTAGTGAATATAAAGTCTCATTATTTAGGTAATAACCCAACTCACATAAGTACAAAATGCAAATTAGGTTGAATGACTCTATTGGGTGATGGAACTAAACACATTTACTTTTTCCATTGTGCGTCGACAATTTCTTTTAATTAATATACTTTGTAATTTAGTCATAATATTTAATCTCACGGTGATTGTGTGAAAAAGAGTGTTTGGAAACAAAAGACAAGTCTTCCAAAGCAGAAATGTTATGAGGGATTCTTTATTTAAAACATCACCCAATTCACATCAATAAGAAACCCAAATCAAGATTATGGACCCCATTGTTTGTTAGTATTGAATAAATTGTATAGATATGGACATTTTTTTCTTGATGAATATAGTTGTTAATGTGGAGACAAAAGATAATTTCGTAGTCATTCCAAGAAAAATAGTGCTTTTAACAACAAAAGGAGCCTGATTAGCATGTAGTGAATATAAAGTCTCATTATTTAGGTAATAACCCAATTCACAATAGTATAAAATGCAAATGAGGTTGAATGACTCCGTTGGGGGATGGAACTAAACACATTTACATTTTCAATTGTGCGTCGACACGTTTGTTTTAATTAATATACTGTGTAATTTAGTCATAAAATTTAATGTCACGATGATTGTGTGAAAAAGAGTTTTCGGAAACAAAAGACAGGTCTTCCAAACCAGAAATGTTGTGGGGGATACATTATTTAAAAAATCAACCAACTCACATCAATAAGAAACCCTAATCAAGATTATGGACCCCATTGTTTGTTAGTATTGAATGAATTATATAGATATGGACATTTTGTTTTATGAATATACTTGTTAATAAGGACACAAAACCTAACTTAATTCACATTGCAAGAAAAATAGTGCTTGTAACAACAAAAGGAGCCTGATTAGCATGTAGTGAATATAAAGTCTCATTATTTAGGTAATAACCCAACTCACATTAGTACAAAATGCAAATTAGGTTGAATGACTCCGTTGGGTGATGGAACTAAACACATTTACTTTTTCAATTGTGCGTCGACATTTTGTTTTATTTAATATATTGTGTAATTTAGTCATAAATTTTAATCTCACGATGATTGCGTGAAAAAGAGTATTTGGAAACAAAAGACAAGTATTCCAAACTAGAAATGTTCTGAGGGATTCTTTATGTAAAAAATCAACCAATTCACATCAATAAGAAACCCAAATCAAGATTATGGACCCCATTGTTTGTTAGTATTGAATGAATTGTATATAGATATGGACATTTTTTTTTTGATGAATATACTTGTTAATAAGGAACACAAAAGATAATTTTAATAGTCATTGCAAGAAAAATAGTGCTTGTAACAACAAAAGGAGCCTGATTAGCATGTAGTGAATATAAAGTCTCATTATTTAGGTAATAACCCAACTCACATTAGTACAAAATGCAAATTAGGTTGAATGACTCCGTTGGGTGATGGAACTAAACACATTTACTTTTTCAATTGTGCGTCGACATTTTGTTTTATTTAATATATTGTGTAATTTAGTCATAAATTTTAATCTCACGATGATTGCGTGAAAAAGAGTATTTGGAAACAAAAGACAAGTATTCCAAACTAGAAATGTTCTGAGGGATTCTTTATGTAAAAAATCAACCAATTCACATCAATAAGAAACCCAAATCAAGATTATGGACCCCATTGTTTGTTAGTATTGAATGAATTGTATAGATATGGACATTTTTTTCTTGATGAATATAGTTTTTAATACAGAGACAAAAGATAATTTCGTAGTCATTACAAGAAAAATAGTGCATGTAGAAACAAAAAGAGCCTGATTAGCATGTAGTGAATATAAAGTCTCATTATTTAGGTAATAACCCAATTCACATTAGTACAAAATGCAAATGAGGTTGAATGACTCCGTTGGGGGATGGAACTAAACACATGTACATTTTCAATTGTGCGTCGACACGTTTGTTTTAATTAATATACTGGGTAATTTAGTCATAAAATTTAATTTGACAATGATCGTGTGAAAAAGAGTGTTTGAAAACAAAAGAGAAGTCTTCCAAACAAGAAATGTTGTGGGGGATACTTTATTTAAAAAATCAACCAATTCACATCAATAAGAAACCCTACTCAAGATTATGGACCCCATTGTTTGTTAGTATTGAATGAATTGTATAGATATGGACATTTTTTTCTTGACGAATATACTTGTTAATAAGGAGACAAAAGATAATTTCGTAGTCATTGCAAGAAAAATAGTGCTTGTAACAACAAAAGGAGCCTGATTAGCATGTAGTGAATATAAAGTCTCATTATTTAGGTAATAACCCAACTCATATTAGTACGAAATGCAAATTAGGTTGAATGACTCCGTTGGGTGATGGAACTAAACACATTTACTTTTTCCATTGTGCGTCGACAATTTCTTTTAATTAATATACTGTGTAATTTAGTCATAATTTTTAATCTCACTATGATTGTGTGAAAAAGAGTATTTGGAAATAAAAGACAAGTATTCCAAACCAGAAATGTTGTGGGGGATTTTTATTTAAAAAATCAACCAATTCACATCAATAAGAAACCCAAATCAAGATTATGGACCCCATTGTTTGTTAGTATTGAATGAATTGTATAGATACAGACATTTTTTTCTTGATGAATATAGTTGTTAATACGGAGACAAAAGATAATTTCGTAGTCATTGCAAGAAAAATAGTGCATGTAACAACTAAAGGAGCCTGATTCGCATGTAGTGAATATAAAGTCTTATTATTTAGGTAATAACCCAATTCACATTAGTACAAAATGCAAATTAGGTTGAATGACTCCGTTGGGGGATGGAACTAAACACATTTACATTTTCAATTGTGCATCGACACGTTTGTTTTAATTAATATACTGTGTAATTTAGTCATAAAATTTAATCTCACGATGATTGTGTGAAAAAGAGTGTTTGGAAACAAAAGACAAGTCTTCCAAACCAGAAATGTTGTGGGGGTTACTTTATTTAAAAAATCAACCAATTCACATCAATAAGAAACCCTATTCAAGATTATGGACCCCATTGTTTGTTAGTATTTAATGCATTGTATGGATATGGACATTTGTTTCTTGATGAATATACTTGTTAATAAGGAGACAAAAGATAATCTCGTAGTTATTGCTAGAAAAATATTGCTTGTAATAACAAAAGGAGCCTGATTAGCATGTAGTGAATATAAAGTCTCATTATTTAGGTAATAAACCAACTCACATTAGTACGAAATGCAAATAAGGTTGAATGACTCCGTTGGGTGATGGAACTAAACAAATTTACATTTTCAATTGTGCGTCGACACATTTTGTTTTTATTAATATACTGTGTAATTTAGTCATAAAATTTAATCTCACGATGATTGTGTGAAAAAGAGTGTTTGAAAACAAAAGACATGTCTTCCAAACAAGAAATGTTGTGGGGGATACATTATTTAAAAAATCAACCAATTCACATCAATAAGAAACCCAAATCAAGATTATGGACCCCATTGTTTGTTAGTATTGAATGAATTGTATAGATATGGACACTTTTTTCTTGTTGAATACAGTTGTTAATGTGGAGACAAAAGATAATTTCATAGTCATTCCAAGAAAAATAGTGCTTGTAACAACAAAAGGAGCCTGATTAGCATGTAGTGAATATAAAGTCTCATTATTTAGGTAATAACCCAATTCACATTAGTACAAAATGCAAATTAGGTTGAATGACTCCGTTGGGGGATGGAACTAAACACATTTACATTTTCAATTGTGCATCGACACGTTTGTTTTAATTAATATACTGTGTAATTTAGTCATAAAATTTAATCTCACGATGATTGTGTGAAAAAGAGTGTTTGGAAACAAAAGACAAGTCTTCCAAACCAGAAATGTTGTGGGGGTTACTTTATTTAAAAAATCAACCAATTCACATCAATAAGAAACCCTATTCAAGATTATGGACCCCATTGTTTATTAGTATTTAATGCATTGTATGGATATGGACATTTGTTTCTTGATGAATATACTTGTTAATAAGGAGACAAAAGATAATCTCGTAGTTATTGCTAGAAAAATATTGCTTGTAATAACAAAAGGAGCCTGATTAGCATGTAGTGAATATAAAGTCTCATTATTTAGGTAATAACCCAACTCACATTAGTACAAAATGCAAATTAGGTTGAATGACTCCGTTGGGTGATGGAACTAAACAAATTTAAATTTTCAATTGTCCGTCGACACATTTTGTTTTTATTAATATACTGTGTAATTTAATCATAAAATTTAATCTCACGATGATTGTGTGAAAAAGAGTATTTGGAAACAAAAGACAAGTATTCCAAACCAGAAATGTTGTGAGATATTCTTTATTTAAAAAATCAACCAATTCACATCAATAAGAAACCCAAATCATGATTATGGACCCCATTGTTTATTAGTATTGAATGAATTGTATAGATACAGACATTTTTTTCTTGTTGAATATAGTTGTTAATACAGAGACAAAAGATAATTTCATAGTCATTGCATGAAAAATAGTGCATGTAACAACAAAAGGAGCCTGATTAGCATGTAGTTAATATAAAGTCTCATTATTTAGGTAATAACCTAATTCACATTAGTACAAAATGCAAATTAGGTTGAATCACTCCGTTGGGGGATGGAACTAAACACACTTACATTTTCAATTGTGCGTCGACACGTTTGTTTTAATTAATATACTGTGTAATTTAGTCATAAAATTTAATTTCACGATGATCGTGTGAAAAAGAGGGTTTGAAAACAAAAGACAAGTCTTCCAAACCAGAAATGTTGTGGGGATACTTTATTTAAAAAATCAACCAATTCACATCAATAAGAAACCCCACTCAAGATTATGGACCCCATTGTTTGTTAGTATTGAATGAATTGTATAGATATGGACATTTTTTTCTTGATGAATATACTTGATAATAAGGACACAAAAGATAACTTAATTGACACTCCAAGAAAAATAGTGCTTGTAACAACAAAAGGAGCCTGATTAGAATGTAGTGTATATAACGTCTCATTATTTAGGTAATAACCCAACTCACAATAGTACAAAATGCAAATTAGGTTGAATGACTCCGTTGGGTGATGGAGCTAAACACATTTACTTTTTCAATTATGCATCGACATTTTGTTTTATTTAATATATTGTGTAATTTAGTCATAAATTTTAATCTCACGATGATTGTGTGAAAAAAGGTATTTGGAGACAAAAGACAAGTGTTCCAAACCAGAAATGTAATGAGGGATTCTTTATTTAAAATATCAACCAATTCACATCAATAAGAAACCCAAATCAAGATTCTGGACCCCATTGTTTGTTAGTATTGAATGAATTATATAGATATGGACATTTTTTTCTTGATGAATATAGTTGTTAATACGGAGACAAAAGATAATTTCATAGACATTCCAAGAAAAATAGTGCTTGTAACAACAAAAGGAGCCTGATTAGCATGTAGTGAATATAAAGTCTCATTATTTAGGTAATAACCCAATTCACATTGGTACAAAATGCAAGTTAGGTTGAAAGACTCCGTTGGGTGATGGAACTAAACACATTTACTTTTTCAATTGTGCGTCGACACGTTTGTTTTAATTAATATACTATGTAATTTAGTCATAAAATTTAATTTGACGATGATCGTGTGAAAAAGAGTGTTTGAAAACAAAAGGCAAGTCTTCCAAACAAGAAATGTTGTGAGGGATACTTTATTTAAAAAATCAACCAATTCACATCAATAAGAAACCCTACTCAAGATTATGGACCCCATTGTTTGTTAGTATTGAATGAATTGTATAGATATGCACATTTTTTTCTTGATGAATATACTTGTTAATAAGGACACAAAAGATAATTTCATAGTCATTGCAAGAAAAATAGTGCTTGTAACAACAAAAGGAGCCTGATTAGCATGTAGTGAATATAAAGTCTCATTATTTAGGTAATAACCCAATTCACATTAGTACAAAATGCAAATTCGGTTGAATGACTCCGTCGGGTGATGGAACTAAACACATTTACATTTTCAATTGTGCGTCGACACGTTTGTTTTAATTAATATACTGTGTAATTTAGTCATAAAATTTAATCTCATGATTATTGTGTGAAAAAGAGTGTTTGGAAACAAAAGACAAGTCTTCCAAACCAAAAATGTTGTGGGGGATACTTTATTTAAAAAATCAACCAATTCACATCAATAAGAAACCCTACTCAAGATTATGGACCCCATTGTTTGTTACTATTTAATGCATTGTATGGATATGGACATTTTTTCTTGATGAATATACTTGTTAATAAGGAGACAAAAGATAATTTCGTAGTTATTGCCAGAAAAATAGTGCTTGTAACAACAAAAAGAGCCTGATTAGCATCTAGTGAATATAAAGTCTCATTATTTAGGTAATAACCCAACTCACATTAGTACAAAATGCAAATTAGGTTGAATGACTCTGTTGGGTGATGGAACTAAACACATTTACTTTTTCCATTGTGCGTCGACAATTTCTTTTAATTAATATACTGTGTAACTTAATCATAAAATTTAATTTCACGATGATCATGTGAAAAAGAGGGTTTGAAAACAAAAGACAAGTCTTCCAAACCAGAAATGTTGTGGGGGATACTTTATTTAAAAAATCAACCAATTCACATCAATAAGAAACCCCACTCAAGATTATGGACCGCATTGTTTGTTAGTATTGAATGAATTGTATAGATATGGACATTTTTTTCTTGATGAATATACTTGATAATAAGGACACAAAAGATAACTTAATTGACATTGCAAGAAAAATAGTGCTTGTAACAACAAAAGGAGCCTGATTAGAATGTAGTGTATATAACATCTCATTATTTAGGTAATAACCCAACTCACAATAGTACAAAATGCAAATTAGGTTGAATGACTCCGTTGGGTGATGGAACTAAACACATTTACTTTTTCAATTGTGCATCGACAATTTGTTTTATTTAATATATTCTGTAATTTAGTCATAAATTTTAATCTCACGATGATTGTGTGAAAAAGAGTATTTGGAGACAAAAGACAAGTATTCCAATCCAGAAATGTAATGAGGGATTCTTTATTTAAAATATCAACCAATTCACATCAATAAGAAACCCAAATCAAGATTATGGACCCCATTGTTTGTTCGTATTGAATGAATTATATAGATATGGACATTTTTTTCTTGATGAATATAGTTGTTAATACGGAGACAAAAGAAAATTTCATAGTCATTCCAAGAAAAATAGTGCTTGTAACAACAAAAGGAGCCTGATTAGCATGTAGTGAATATAAAGTCTCATTATTTAGGTAATAACCCAATTCACATTAGTACAAAATGCAAATTAGGTTGAAAGACTCCGTTGGGTGATGGAACTAAACAAATTTACATTTTCAATTGTGCGTCGACACATTTTGTTTTAATTAATATACTGTGTAATTCAGTGATAAAATTTAATCTCACGATGATTGTGTGAAAAAGAGTATTTGGAGACAAAGGACAAGTATTCCAAACCAGAAATGTACTGAAGGATTCTTTATTTAAAATATCAACCAATTCACATCAATAAGAAACCCAAATCAAGATTATGGACCCCATTGTTTGTTAGTATTGAATGAATTATATAGATATGGACATTTTTTTCTTGATGAATATAGTTGTTAATACGGAGACAAAAGATAATTTCATAGTCATTCCAAGAAAAATAGTCCTTTTAACAACAAAAGGAGCCTAATTAGCATGTAGTGAATATAAAGTCTCATTATTTAAGTAATAACCCAATTCACATTAGTACAAAATGCAAATTAGGTTGAATGACTCCGTCGGGTG